>JASVER010000062.1:34973-98093 GCA_030449065.1 Oceanodroma leucorhoa
CAGGGGAGGTTTAGATTGGAGATTAGGAAAAATTTTTTCACTGAAAGGGTAGTCAGGCATTGGAACAGGCTGCCCAGGGAAGTGGTGGAGTCACCATCACTGGAGGYGTTCAAAAAATGTGTGGATGTGGCGCTTCGGGAAATGGTTTAGTGGGCATGGGTACTGGGTTGATGGTTGGACTCGATGATCTTAAAGGTCTTTTCCAACCTTAATGATTCTATGATTAACTACTTAATCTATTGTAACCAAAAATTCATGCAGGAAAAAAATATTGTTTTCTATTCCATATTACTGTGTTTTATGATAAAAGGGATAGAATGAATAAAAATCTGATCCTGTTGTGCCTCATATGGTACTCTCCCACAGAATCACAGACTTACAGGGTGACTGAGGCTGGAGAACAGCTCCCGAGATATCCAGTCCAACCAGCCTGCTCAGAGCAGCGTCAGCTACACCAGGTTGCTCAGGGTCATGTTCAGTTGCRGTTTGGATGTAGGCTCCAGAGAAAACTTGACCTGATTTGACCACTGTCACAGTAATAGAGTATTTTTCTTGTATTTAAATAGAATTTCCTGTATTTCAGTTGTGCCCATTGCCTCTTGTAATGTCACTGGGCATCGCTGAGTGGAGTCTCAGACTTCTTTACTCTCTCGCATCAAGTATTTATACACATTGGTAAGATACTCCCCTGAGCTTTCTCTTCTTGAAGCTGAACAATCCTGGTTTTCTCAGTCTCTTCTCATATGAAAGACTTTTCTTTAGTCACTTTCGTGGCTCTTGGCAGGACTTTCCCCAGTATGTCCATGTCTCTCTCATACTGCAAAGCCCAGATCTAGACCCAGCAGTCCAGATGTGTCTCACTAGGGCTGAATAGAGAGGAAGTATCATCTCCCTCGACCTGCTTGTAATGCTCTGCATAATACAGCCCACGATAGCGTTGGTTGCCTTTGCCTCAAGAACACATTCACCTTGGTGTCCACCAGGACCCCTGGGGTCTTCTCTGCAGTGCTCCTTTCCAGCCAGTCATTCCAACAACATGTACGGGTGCATGGGGTTGTTCCTCCCCAGGGGCAGGACTTGTCACTTCTTATTGTTGAACTTCAAAAGATCCCTATTTGTCCAGTTCTCCAGCCTGTTGAGGTCCCTCTGAATGGCAGCACAACCCCCCTGGTGTATCAGCTATTATTCCTCCTAGTTTTGTATGATCAGCAAATTTGTGATGGGTGTGCTTGGGCCCATCATYCAGGTGACTAAAGAAGATGTTAAACAGTATTGGCCCCACTACTAACCTCTGCTGGTCTCCAACTAACTAGACTTTGTGCTGCTACAATCCTTTATGCCCAGCAGTTCAGCCAGTTTCCAGTCCACTTCACTGTCCAGCTTACCCTGTGCTTCATCAGTTTGTCTTTGAGCATGTTATGTCAGACAGCACCAAAAGCATTGCTAAAGTCAAATAAACAACATCCACTGCTCTCCCCTCATGCTTTGAGTTAGTTATCTCCTTGTTGAAGCATATCAGGTGTGGTTTTCCCTTTAAAAATCACAGTCATCTTATTGTCCCTCATATGTTTGTAAACAAACAAGATGATTTGCTTGATCCACTTCCCGGGTGAAGTGACCCCAACATGCCTGTAGTTTCCCTGACCCTCTCTCTTGCACTTCTGGAAGATAGGAGTGAAATTTGCTTTCTTCCAGTTGTCAGGAACCTCCTTCGGTCACCATGACCTTTCCAAGATGATYGAGAGTAGCCTCGCAATGACATAGGTCAGCTTCCTCAGTACCCTTTGATGCATATCATCCGATGTCATGGAGTTGTTTGTCTGATCTGTTTATGTGTTCCCTAACATGATCCTTCTCCACTGAAGGTAAGCTTTTCTTGCTCTAGACTTTATGATAGTCTCAGGGGCCAGTGACTCCTGAAACCAGCGTTTCTAGACGCTGGTCTAGAAACAGAGAGATTGCAAATTTAGTATGTCTGAAACCTTTCTCACTGAGCAACGAGGTACATAACATTGCCAGCTCTCGCAAGCCCTCATATGTGCTTTTCATAAAATACGTATCTGGGGACCAGGAAAGACTGAGGCAAACAAGGTACTGAGTATCTTGGTGTTTTCTATTTCTTTTTAAATCTTGAATGATAGGTTTTTCTCTCATTTGAAACAATCACATGTTGAGGCTACAGTGCCATCTGCAAACTACCACCCAGGGAACGCTTGTTTAAATGTGCCTTCTGTGCATGACATGGATGTTAAAACAGACCAAAGCAGGGAAGCTGCTGTTTCTTGCAGTTTTTGTGTGAATGATTTCTGATTTCTAATTATTACTTTTCAGACTATGAATATTTTTTCATAAATTACACTTYGGACATTTGAAGGTAATTATATTTTGTGTGTGCTAAAGTATTAAATATCCATGAGCCTTCTTCAATTATTAAATTGATATTCTGTGGGGAAACTGCATATATGCCTCTTGACCTATACAGATCTCTTACAAAGGATAGAATTAATGGAGCCAGATGTAAGGAGAGTGGCTTTTGCCTACTGCCATGGGTGAGGCAAACRGCAACGTGTATTGGATCTGGATAGTGTTGTTTATTTAAGAATCAAAATTTGAGTTTTTAACCTACTTGATTCTCACACACTCACTCATTCTCCTCCCACCTGCCCACCCACCCACCTACAGCATTATGATGTTCTCTAGGTCTTGAATTGCCTTTTCAACAGGTAGATTGCTGCCAGTCCAGAGAGGCTGGGGAGAAAGTTATTAATGGTGTGCAGCTGCTCACAGCTTCCAGTCTTGGGCATTACTGGCCAAGATCTCTCAGCACCTCCTGGCATTTTTTTCCACGCTCCTCCCTAATCTCCAAGATCTGTCTCCACTTCTGTGATCTTTCCTCCAGACAGGAACTTCACCTTCTTCTTTCTAGGTCCTCATCTTACTGAAATCACTTCTTTCCAGGAACCCTTTTTTTCRGCACCAGCTCTTCTTTCTGGATCCCCGAGTCCCCTGTTTTCCTATAATCTATGTACAGAAGCAAAATACGTGATCAACCTCCTGTGGTTCTGTCTCATGTCTCCTTTTTAAGTGGAGGATTCAGGACATGACCATTTTGTTTAATGCAGGTGTTATCAAAATATACAACTTAGTCAATATCAATTGCAGCTAGCAAATACCAAGTTTCTGCTTGAGAGTTCAAAAGTTCAGTCTGGGGCATTCATCCACACCTACACATACTGCCCAATATCTGCTGCTTCTTGTCACCTRTGACACCTAGACCTTTTCATCTATGACACCCTACGATCCAGGGTAATCAATTTAGATGTAGATATCTACATTTCATCATCTCACCTACTCATGTGTAYGGTGATACAGTAAGAATTCAGAATTCAGAATAGAGTAAGAGCCTTCAGTTTCTTCTGTAAAAGAATAAAGAAAATAACGATTAGTTTCAAGTAGGGAAAGTAAAATATATCCATGTCCTGGTTCGGCTGGGATAGAGTTAAATTTCTTCCTAGTAGCTGGTATAGTGCTGTGTTTTGGATTTAGTATGAGAATAATGTTGATAACACACTGATGTTTTTGTTGTTGCTAAGTAGTGTTTACACTAGTCAAGGACTTTTCAGTTGCCCATACTCTGCCAGTGAGGAGGTGCACAAGAAGCTGGGAGGGAGCATAGCCAGGACAGCTAGCCCAACTGGTCAATGGGATATTCCAGACTGTATGACGTCATGCTCAGCATATAAGGCTAGAGGAAGAAGAAGGAAGGGGGGGACGTTCAGAGCTATGGCATTTGTCTTCCCAAGTAACCGTTACGCGTGATGGAGCCCTGCTTTCCTGGAGATGGCCGAACACCTGCCTGACRATGGGAAGTAGTGAAGGAATTCCTTGTTTTGCTTTGCTTGCGTGCACGGCTTTTGCTTTATCTATTAAACTGTCTTTATCTCAACCCACGAGTTTTCTCACTTTTACCCTTCCGATTCTCTCCCCCGTCCCACCAGGGGGGGAGTGAGCGAGTGACTGTGTGGGGCTTAGTTGACAGCTGGGGTTAAACCACGACAGTCTTATATGGAAGATTTAGAATACAAAGTACATTGCAATTTCAGAAACAGTCTGGGCAGAAGAACAATGTCAATACCCAAATGAAAGAAATATACAGACAAACAAAAAGGAGACTTGAAATTGGAATAAAAGTACAATAAATATTAAGCTCGTGGTCCCCAAAATATAAAACCATAATAAGTAATTTATTTAGTCTCACACAACAATTTCTGAAGTTTCTTTCGGTGTGAAGAGCTATACTTGGTAGTGTATTTTGGACATTACGTACTCTCCAAAACAAACTAATAGGCAATATGTAAGCACAGTCAGGTATATCGTGTTAAAAAAAGAGGTGAAAGAGTATAACTGGGTTTGATTTGATTCCTAGAAATAGTCTATGCAGACTCTTTTTTTTTAAAAAGGATATGATACCAGAAAAAYGTCTGAGAATTTTGTACCTTGGTCTGTAACATGGTACGGAATTCAATGGTCAATGACGATCTTTATTAGTGTGTTTCATTAATGATGTGTTAATGATGGTGCATGCAAATAATACAGTAGTTCTGCAAGAACTCATAACTTAGCTAAAATGCAGTTGGTTGTTAAGAGATTGATCTGGTCCCTAATGCTCATACTTTTCAGATGTCTTGGAAAAGATACAAAGCTGCAGATGCTGGCTCTACAAGAAGCCAGCTGTTCAGAGAAGAGGTCTGTCTGCAGCAAAAGGTAAATCAGCTCAGTGAAATGTGTCTGTCATTAAAGAAAGATTGATAAACCTGTGTAGAAGCAACCTAAGGAGAAGAGGGGCTGTGAGTTCTCAGATCTGCTGCTCCTTCTTTAAATCACCTTTCTGCAGGAATAGGTAGCCAGGATGAAATACAAATAGAGGCAAATATATCAAGAAGAGAAGTTGCCCAAACTTTTTCACTGCACAAAACTGTATTTGAACCCAGACCAACTCCTTCTACAGTCAGAGGCTTATATCACATGCATCAGAAGACATCTAATATAAATTCATGAAAAGGAGTCTCAAATATATTTGTAATACCTTTCCCTTTGATTTTAAGGTTAATGCAAAGGTAACAAAGAGGAATTTTATGAAATATTCTGTATTTTTAAATTTTGTTTTTTTTAGGAAGACTTATAAGAAGCTGTATTTTTTTACCTGTGAATTAGTGTATGAGTCTTTGCTCACATTTATGAGCAGTTGCATGAGTTTTTCTACTACCTGCCTAGCTTGACTACTTCTGATACTATATTTTTTTGATCAGCRTAGTGTTGTATCTTCTCTTAATATTTAATTATTTTTGTGAAGCATTGAGGAAAGTAATACTTACATACTGCCTTTTTACTGTTGGAAACAGATTAAGAAAAGCCAAAAACTAGCTCCACAAAGTTATTTCAGTCCTGTAATGCCAAGCACTGTGGCATTCTATAAAAAGGCCTAAAATGCCTTGGAAGAATTAAGCATTCAGAAAGGAAAAGTAGTGTTCATAACAAAATGAATGGAAAGCTATTATGACAGAAGTGTGGAAGAAAGATAGAAAGTCTGGTATCAGAAGAGGCAGTCTGGTCAGTGCCATCATCCACAAAACTTCAGTCATGATCTGTCGTTGTGAGTCAGGTGCCTAACCACTGTATAGGAGAAAAAAAGCTCAGCTGATAGGAGATGAACAGTCTCATATCATTAATCAGTGCATTAGCATGGCTACTTCCACGTTGATCTTGCCAAGGAAGTAAGGGAATGTTTTGAACAGATAAAACTTAGGGTCACAAGAGAAAGTGCAGTCAAGACACAGGATAGAGACATCTCTAACTCTGTCATATATTTCCTGCATGATCTTGAAGAAGTTATTAAATAGCTTTTCATCATCTCCTCTTCTTTGAAAAATAACCTTGTCTCATGTTCATACTCAAGAGTCTGCCAATGCCTTTAATTTGCAAGTTTCTTATCAAAATAGGTATTTCAGCTGAAATAAAGATTTCAGAATTTGACCACTTTATGGTAAATGCTTCAGGGAAAATTTTATTGTGTGTGCATGTGTAAGCACTAATACAACAGTTCCATGATATCAGTAAGGTAATAATAGGTCTATTTTTCAAAGAGCAGTTGCAGTTATCTACAGGAAGGTAGTTAAACCTTGCTTTCTGAAGTGCCACACTATGTGCAAGGAAAAGTATCCACCTATGCCTTTGTTTTTCTGATTCAGATGTATATAGATGCAGCTCCTTTTACTGTGTTTATTATGGATACAATAATTAAAGACTTAATATTAAGCCCTTAAGTTACTTCAGTTACTCAGACAAAACCTCCTTTAGGTCAACATCTGTTCTCAGTTATTGAGCTGAAATCTTTAGTGTTATGATGAATTGATGTCAGTACAACAGTCAATATATATTTTTTTTTTTGCCTTAAAAGACCTTCAGGTTTTATTCTAAAATCACTTAATTTAAAGTAGTATAAAATATTCCTATAATTTCTGTTTAGCATTATCCTAAAATTTATGAACATATTCAATCAACATACACACTTTATTTAAATATTACATAGTAAACTGATGAATTATACTGGACTTGTTAATTTATAATACTTCTTTACAGAGACAGAGGTTACATCCACTGAACAGTTAGTAAAATTACAGTTTATTACTGCATTATATCAGCATATAAAATTGAATTCCTTTGAGAAAATAATGAATAATTATGAATAAAATATTATTCTTTATCTGTCATTTTTCATTGTATGTAGGATATATTTTCACCTAATTTTAGCTCTCTTACTAYGATCTTAAATGTTTAGTCTATGACTAGAGTCCTCTGTAGTTAAAGGAAATATACCTCTGGGGCCTGATTTATCCCAGGSGGTCTTAGGATGGGATAAAGTTTCTTCTGGAGATGCCTTTGTCTTTCCACTGATATCAGTAGAAAACTATGGGAATGGGACCACAGTGAAAGCTGTCTTTGGTTAAATATGTGACCTTTTGATTCCTAAAGTTGGAGTAGATCAATTCTAACTTTACTGCCTGAGTTATCACAACAGAAATAACTATTTAATCTGGTATAAAATTTAATCTGGGAACCCCATGTGGGCTTCCACTACTGAGTAATATCGAAGGTGGACTATAATCAGGACCGCAGTATTTCTGTGGAATATATATGGCAAGGATGGCAAAGGTTTTCTAGGGCTTTGTCACTGTCAGGAGAAATTTTGTCTGTCATCTCACAAACCGAGCAGAAGTAAAACCTTAAACAAAACAGTCCCTGAGCACACAGAAACTATTGATTAGGTGAGCTTATTAAGCACTGATGGACTTCCCTGCTTTTTTAAATGTTTTTTTTTTTTTTGGTTGAAGCACAATAACTTTTGACCAAAGTATCTGAGAGGTCTCCCCTTCAAATATCCAAGTGCATATTCCTCTCCCACATGGCAGGTGCTTAGGCAGTAGCTGTAGACTCCCCTGATATGAGGGAGGTGGCCAATGAATGGCTTCATTCTTGGCCAGTTTCCAGAGTGGCACAGTGACTATGTTGAGCAGGGCAGTCTAAGCAGTAAATGGGTACCAGGCTTTTTGCGTCGTACCAGTCAGGAAGGAGATGTGAAATAAACGTGAGTGCCATCTCCTTTGTGACACCAGCTAGAAATTATAGCAGTAAAGCATTCATGATGGTATATGATAGGTAGGAAGTACCACTTTCTGCTGCTGAAACAAYTTTGAGGAGGAAGTAATCGAGATGATAGTGATGTATCTGTGGAAGCGTGGTTTGGTCTGACAGCAGCATGGCATGACACCTTTTTTGAGGTAAACCCAGTGGCCAGAGCCTGACCTCAGTAAGAGAAGACTCCTTCCTTTTTTCCTCTCCCTTCTCATTCACAGCCATCTCCCTGCAGACAACTACCCAGATCATCTCCAGAGTATATCAAGGTTACTTACTACTCCAGAAGGTACAGGACAAATGAGAGGAAGCTGGGTACGGTACATTATGATATATGACACCTGGAAACCTTATGTTGTCAGAAAAGTCATTTATCCTCAGCTTTACTAATTCAGTAGTAACGTGTTCCTTAAAAACATGCTTATGCATCCACATATGTGCTGTCTTGAATCTCAACTATTAAGTATTCCTGTAATGCATAGATTTAACACTACTCATTGTGTACCGATGCCTCAAATCATGTCATTCACAGAGGGGAAATAAGCATTGAAAAATTATTAGATCAGGAAGGAGACTGGAAAGCACCTTTGCAGGGCTAAGGGGGGCAATGGGGCCAAAGAAAAGCCCTTTCCWTGTGTAGGGAGAGGATGGATAAAGATGGCTAAGGGGAAAATCACACAACAGCTAGAGGAAGAAGTGTACTCAAACTCGCATGTGACAACAGAAATTATGAACCTGGAGTAGCGTAGAAACTGGAAATGCATGCAAATTCCTCCACATATAGACTACTTAGTGCATCTGATAAGGTTCAGAGCAAAATAAAGGATACACAAAATGCCTGATGAAAGAGAAATACAAGAATTGTGTTGGGCCAAGCAAAGATAAATATGAAATGTTCCTAACCAGATCTCTTGACATGGAGAACAAAATGAAAGGAGGAAGGAACTAAGTATCCAAATCTCCTTCTTTGTGGAAATGGGCTGGAGTTTTCAGGGAATCTTTAAAACAGAAAGGGATGGGGACAGTTGTGAAAAGGACTGGGTTAAAGATGTAAAATGTAGAAATGCAAGACCTATGAAATGGCTCAGCCTTTTAAATAATAATATACCACAGTATATATTATAGGGTATTCTGCTTCTCTCTTTTTCATGACATAAAGCCACACTGATGTTCACCCTGCTAGAAATGTCAGTCATTAAAAAAAAAAAATAATCAACAAATACCCGACCAAACAAACAGTAAACAAAAAAAAAGAAGAAAATGAACTTATCTAGAAATATATAAGGTACATAAGTGTAAACTGAGGTAAAAATTAAAATGCAACCCAATCGCAAATAAGTCATGCATTTGGAAGGAAAATAAAAGGCAGCAAATAAAATAATTAAAGCAAAGGCTAAGAAAGCTAAGAGCATCAAAGAGGGAACAGAGAAATAAGTTAATAAAATTGTATTCTTTTCTGTGGAAGATTTGTATTTACTTATCAGGAAATAGAAATCCAAAAGGTCTTTGTGAGCAAATGTTTTAGTAGCAGACAAATAGTAAATCTCCACTATTGTAATTTCACTGATTTTTAAAAGCTGAAAAGTATTGCCAGCAGAAGTAKTAAACTGTCAAGTAGTTTTATTTACAACCGCTCCCTAGTTATACAGAGCTTAGGACCAACCCTCTTAAATGAGACGTTTTTGCTGTTTTCCTGTTCCTTCTGATGATCTGATGGAGGAAGATGAACACAACCATATCATGCTCAGCCACAGGAGGCAATTATAATTCAGATTCAAGGCCCTCTTACTCTGCTGTCTTCTTGCTCCAGCAGCAGCAAATTAACCCTGGCCTACAGTAGAATTCAATGTCATTGCTGCTCACGACCAGCTCTGTAATTGTCTGAGTCTCTGCCTCCATCAGTTTACTAAGATAACGCAATAAAAAGTGGATGCAACACTGACACCTATGAAAACGGCTGGGCAGCTGTGTTTTTTGTGTAAATGGACTAATCTATTTACAGGTGGTCATATCTGGAATGCTAYGCCGTATGATTGAAAGTGGGGAGGGGGTTCTTTAGAGTTTTTTCAAAATGCTAAGTAGAAGGTGAGAATCATGTATGTTTCTCTAGTTATTCAAATTCATTAAAATACAGAAAATTAATTTTTAAAACACRTTGTCTCCCCTGAATATTATTTTAAACACTCATACTATTTATTTAATCCTACTACACTCCCCCGTTAAGTCTCTTTATATATTTTCCCCACATAGTCATGGCAGAACAATATGGTTTTCTCTCTCTCTTTGTAATGTGGCTTTGTTACTTCAAGGTTTTCAGTGATTAATGCCTAAATAATGAATTTCTGGAGATTTCTACCCTTCTGTAACTGACATCAGCAGACTTTTTATTGTCTTCTCAGAAAACAAATCACATCTTCAGCTGCTGCGCATCAGTTCTGAAACAGGATGCACKCTCTCTGTGTCTGCAGGTTGGAGCTGTAATTCAGATTCATTTTGACAAATGTGTCAGAAAACATGTTTTATTAGCACATAGAGCATACTGTTAAGAACTAATGCAAGCTGTTATTCGGCAAGTCAGGAATATCCTTGATCACAGGTTTTTGACTTGAGAAGTGAGTAAACATTTAACATTTAATCTAAGACAATGGCACCCTTTTTCCAGAAAAAAAAAAAAAAAAAAAAAAAAAGAAGCAAGCAACAAAGCACTAAAATAGATATGATTTTATTTGGGGAAAAAATGTACAAAAAGAATGTGTCTATCTATTTATAACAGGGATAATAACACAAATTAAAGAAGGACCAGTCCTTCAAAGAGATACCTAAGGAAAAAAAAAAGCATAAATTAGGCAAGAATATGACATCTGAGAGAGGATAAAGATCTTCTTCAAAGATTTCCTTTATTTTCTGTTTACTTAATGTAACTCCATTCCTGGATTCAGCACAATGAGACCCAACATCAGGCAACCAGTCCCAAAGCAAGACAGCACAGCAGATCATGGCAGTTAAAAATAGATCATCTATCAGGAAAACCAGCATGGAAATACAAATCTCAATCCTCCCAGAGTGTCGTTATGTATGGTATTTTTGTGATTTTTTTCCCCACTGGCTCAGTCACCTGATCACAACAGAACATTATTGTKGTTTAAAAGGAAACATTTAATTTCATATTTTTTTCTAAACAAAGAAGATATTACATACTCCTGTCAGTCCAGTACCTGTAAAGCGGAGGTCCTGAAAGACAGTGAAAGCCATACTGGAGTTTACCCCCTCATGCTGGTGTACATAAAGCCAGAAGCTTGACTGGCATCATGGCAGCACAGACCTCAGCGCACTGATTTAAATGAGCGAGAAGGTGCACAAATTCTTCGAAAGTTTTGTAACTTGCYCTGTGGTCTCTGCAGCTGTGGCTACACAACAAGCATTGGTTGTATTAAAGTGTGCTACAGTGATGACAGAGGAAATGTAACCTATCAATCAGTCTTGGCATAGTTAAAGAGAATTTAGGTCTAAAAGCATAATCTTTTTTCCTGAAAATGTATAGCTGGGTCAGTTACACAGTCTGTGTTTTAAAATRTTAGTTTACCTCTCCATATTTCGTGTAAAGTCTGTGAGATATTACTCTTCACATTTTTCAAATTATGAAACTCAGTTAAAAAATTGATGATTTAAAAGTAAATTTAGGTGATCTTTTTTTTCTTTTTGATTGCATTTTAGAGTGGAAATGRCAGCTTGTTTAAAAGTATTATACACTAAATAGTCAATCAGTCTATATATATCCTTCATGATTAAAGGTCATCAAAGTATTTAAATAGAAGGATGATAAATATGCTACCAAAGATAAGTAGCTGAATACTAAAAGTGTTTTGTAAAGAAAGCATTAGTTTATCTAAGACAGTTGTCCTCTGGAACTTTCTTGACTTTGAAGTATTTAGAAAAATATCTACAAGTGCAATACAATTTTGTTTTGTCACAGCTCTTTGTCACATTTAAAGTTGTGTGTCTGGTAAAATGGCACTTTGTTTTTCTGGAGGGTGGGTTTATCCAGGGACGCCTGTTCTGGTACTCCATGGTGCTTGTCACTTGGCAGTTCAGAGCCGTGAAACAGCAGCCACAGGACTGCAGAGAGGATGCCCACAGCTCTGAGAAGGACCTCTCTGCAGACACAGATAGCATCCTTCCCCCGTGAAGCCAGTGCAAGCTCGCCTGGACAGGCAATGAACTGATAAACACAGAAATATGTAATGTCCTACCTATAAATTAGACCATGAGTCCTAATTGGAAGAGCATTTGTCATGAAATCAGAATTTTGTGCTCAGTAAATTTTTTTTGCAAGTCAAAGTGCGGAAAAAGGAGTTTGTACAAAGCCAAAGGCTTGAAAGGATGAGGGYTAGAGGAGTGGAGACAGTCAGCATCAACTAACTGTCAGTACCTCAACAACTTTTCCTCTTGGGAATTTTCTGTTTGTTTAATGTTCATCAAAACGAAGCAATGTCCTTATACCGAAAGCACTGACTTGGATCTCAGAACTTCAGATCCAAGTCCTGACCTCTGACACAGGCTGTTCAGGTACAGATGATTAGGAGGTTTGCAGCAGGTATTTTATTCGCTTGTTTGGTGTGGTTTTGTTTGTTAGTTTGGTTGYTTGTCTAGGGGGTGTGTAGCTTTTTAATAAAAATAAAAACGATTATTTCATGGAAACATACTTTGAACAAAATTCTAACGACAAAATCTCGGGATTCTGGCAACGATTGGTGTGATTTCTCAAGGTCACTGGAGAACTTGCCAGTTCCAAAGCCAGCTGTTGCAGGACAGTGCTAGGGGCACACCAACATTTGAAAGTCCACAGCTGCAGGGAGCTCCTGTGGACAGCATATGGAGGAGGCAAGGTGAGGCGACAGCAGTCCTCCAGAGCAGSGTGGGAGAAGCCCCAGGCACAAGGCTGGGGATGAGATGCCATGGGCACACAAAGCTCTGCACAGGCTCACTAGGAGCCATGGATGGGAGGTGTCATTYTGCAGCAGAAGAAAGCTACAGAACCCTACAGTGGCCAATTCTGTAGATTTTGGAGCTGCCTGGTCCCTTTCCTGGGGGAGCRGCTGCCTAGACCCAAGGGTCCCAGCACATCAGTGACTCTCAGAGCTGCTTGGTCCTGACTTTCTGCCAATMCATTCTTATTTCAGAGTGAAAATTTGGGGATGAAAACAAAGAAAGAAAGAAAGAAATATACATATAAATATGAAAGGTAGTTCTCAGAATTTTAAGGTTTCCTGAAGGATTCAAAACCAGCTATCTCATTATCCCTGGGACTTCATCAAGTCGCTAAGTATTTCAGTTATGAAAAATGCTTTCTTATGATAATGATTTAATTCTCTCATTCTTGGCCTGTCTACCTATTCTGATTATAAATGGCTTGATACAAGTATGAATTCTTCCTGCAAGTACAGTTCCTAWCCTAGAGAGCTATTTCCTCTCGGGAACCGTGAAATTATATCCTTTTATGTAAGGAGAGTTAGTGTATCTAATAAGAAACTTTGGCAAACTTAAGAGTATATTTTTCTTAAAATGAAGGTTTTTAAAAAATCTTGATAAGTATATATATTCTCTGCTATGAAAATGTCCTTTTCACAGTTCACTGACATACTAAACAACTGTAGCACATTTAAATATTTTCCTCTTCTAAAAGGTAATATTCAGGMAGAAAAGAGTTAATCTTTTGATTTATGAAAGAAATAAAGTAATTTGTTTAAGGTCATGTAATCTCTGCTGAGAATTAAATATGCACACACAAATTCTCCCATTCAGAAAATATCAAAATGTAACAAATAGTGAATCTACTGCTATGTTGAAATAAATTTTCATTAGGAAAGATACAGGTAACCAGCAGCTGATTTCCAAAATGAAATGATTTACCTTGAATATCCTTCAAAAGTACTCCTACAGGAKCTAAGAATTTAATAAGAAGTTATTAGATTAAGCTTTCTTCTTTGAAAAGAGCTACTGAATTACATGGGACTCTGATTGTAATCATTTGTTAAAAAGACATGTCAAGGGAATCAGTTGCCTCCAGGAAATGTAAGACCAGAGGCAGAGCTGTTTTATATGAAACAGGCAGATTATAGTACTGCAGAGAAGAAAGAATTTTTGTGAAGAAGTAAGATGTCATTTTCCACTTTTGGTTACAATATCTTCAGTATATGAGCTATAGTTTTTCTTGGTTTGGACCTACACTTTTCAGAGGGATTTTCTACTGTAAACGTGTGTCTATTTTCAATGAGGCTTATTATGATGCTATTAAAATAAGGGAAGCATGCACATGACCAATACAAATGCACCTGACCTTCTCCTGGAGATGACAGTGGAACTTCTGCAACAAGCTTACACAATGCAGCAATTAGTACTTCAGTAGGTGGACTTTAAAAAAAAAAATCATCTGTTAGTCATGGTAGTTTATAGGTCTTAGAATAAGAGACAGAAAGAAGACAGAAAAAAAATGAGAAAAAACCTGACTTTTTTCTGGAAGTTAACATGGATGTGCCCCACAAGTTCCCAATAAGATCCTTGAATAAACTGTTAATTTTTTATTGATTAACATTGCTAGCAGTTAATAAAAATGAAGGATAGTCTGAATTCATTCTCCTAGCCTGTCTCAAAGCATATAAGCACATATCTCTGCTGTGAGTAAGGAGTGAGAGAGGGTGATACATTTCTAAAACTACCTCAGGATGCACTACATCTATTCTGTCTTGCCCATACAGACAAGATGACTGCAGTCCACATTCATTACAATCAGAGATGACTAAACTATGAAATTTGAGTTTGCATTGTTATGCCTCTGTTATTTTATGAAGGTGAGTTAATTGAAGCAGTCAGATAAATTTATGCAATCTGATTTAAACTAATAACTTGCTGGGAAAATATTTACACCGCCTAGGATTATTGCTACTTTTTCTTTCCTCTTTTTTTTTCTACCCCCACAGGATTCTTACTAGTAATCACAGCAATGGGGCTGAGGGCAGGATTTTTGCTTGATGACTGCAAGTACCAAAGGTGTTTGATTGGAGTCACATAAATTTTCAGTATATTTTAAGGAGAAATGTATAAACAATAGAAGATTGTGTACAATGTGGAACATTTTGCAATAGTTTTTTTCATCACTGAGAATATCTCAGCTTCTGTATAGTACTTATGAGGGAAGGGAAGTCCTCAGCCAAAGGATGGACCAAGGTAATTTTTGTACTTTCCGAATGGTTAATAAAAAATGAATAGGTCATTATACATGGCATACCTCCAAAGAAGGAAAAGTGCCTTTGTAGTACAATGGAAAATTCAGACACCAGAGGTTTTGTTTTAAAAATGAACTCCCTCTCATTCCTCAGTGGAATCCTATTAAGATTGACTTTTTTAAAAGAGTGGTGAAAGAAAAGGAGGAGGAGACAAAAACTTTCTAATGTCAGAGTTATTTAGGTACTGAAATTGATTTCTTTATGGACTTCCCATACATGAAAAAACTTGTTTCAAATGTTTAAGTACAATTCACCACTCCTAAGGGTAGCCTATCAGCACTGTTTCCTATGGTTATAGGACAATTGTCTAGAGAATACAGATTTTGYCAATAAGATATGTTTAAATGAATTTCACGAAGAGATATATCTAAAATTATMCTTAACACTAAGACCAAGAAATTTAGTTTTCTAAAATCTCAGTGATTAATACATTCTGTTTTCTATGATAAATAATATTACCTGTCTGACTACACTTCACAGCTAATTGTCTAACTTCCCTTTTTAAGATAGTCTTCATAAAGAGTTGATTTAAGGCTGTGAACTTGCTCAAGGATGTTGGTACCTTGATAATTCATGCAGGAAAACTTCTGGAATCAAAGAGTCCCCCTTCTAGAGCCATTTCTAAGTTTCCTCACTATTGAGTTTCTCAATAACCTGTTTTATTTATTTCATCTCATGATCTTCTGTCTTAGAGTGTAGAACAATATCATGAGTCATAGTCACTGGCAGGAGAATGTCCATCATCAAATTCACTAACCACTAAATATGTTCTCTAGAATACATCAAGGCTCTTGGATTTAAATAGTGCTAAATTATTGTTTATGTTGATAGTGTCTTGCAAACACAAACCGGTTTGTTTACTAGTAAGATGATATTTACTCACTGGGTAATCTGAGAAACTATAAACATAGTGTAAGTATACATTGCCTTTGAGCACAACTAATTTTAGCACTTGTATGGCCAAGGCTCTGCTTGTGAAGTGACAATGCAGGCCAGTGTGGACAATTGGGAGAATCCGTTGGATTAAGGTCTGTTTTGCAATATTAGCAAGTAAACCTATTATCATTTTATGAATACAAAACAGCCTAGGAATACATTTAATATAGTCAATGCAAAATACGCATTCTTTAAAGCAAGATGGTTAACGAACAGGTTTTACTTCACAAATGCCAGAAGTATTAGTGGAATACCAACAAAGCGTGGAAGCTGAGCTAGAGTTATTTATCATGTTAACCTGGGCTGTTATGTTGCATTGTGCCAGATTCTCAGCTGATGTGATGTAGTTGCTTCACCAAGTTAGAAAGATGGAGTCTAGAGAGTTACAGACCCTTATAAATCCATTGTACTTGCAAAGAGATATATTTCCCTTAGGCTGTCCGGAGAGTATGGGAAAGCTCTGACAAGATGACAGACTGGCAGTCAAAAGGAATATTTTACAGAAGTATCCCAAAAACTGTTAGTGGAGAATTGTACCTATTTTCAAATATGTTTTCTTAGACATACTAGTGTTTCAGATACTACTTTCCATCAAATGTGTGACTTTATCATTGTTCAACACTTTCCTTGTCTCCACGAGGACAGAATTTCAGAGATACTAAGTTGAAATTGACATGTCATGGTTAGCATGACATGTCAGGAGGTAGAAGTGAGATCCTAATCCGTAATTGCTTGGGGACTCAGACATGGAGTGAGAAGATGGGGGAGGTTTTAGCAGAAAACATGGAAGCTTTGGGGGAAGATAATGAAATATGGGGTGAACCCAGAGAGTTTAATTGGTTTCTTTACCAACTGAGTGTTGAAACTAGGAGGTAAAAAACAAATCACCAAGACCCTGCTGCAGGGTGAGCTTAAAAACCTGCCGCTTACTGAAATTTTATATATTTATTTATACATTTACATATTTATTTGCACATATGTATTTATATATTTAGACATATATATTTTATACATTTATTTATATATTACATTTTCTAAAAAGCYATAAATAGGTGTCTTTATGCTTAAGTTATAATTGATGTATATTTTATGTTCCGCTAAGTATTGTAGTCATGGGATTTGTATTAGAAGTTTTCCACAGAAACCACAGTTAAGAAAAATGTGGGCAGTTAAGAGAAATAAATTCTGCTAAGGAAGCACTTACCAACACAAAATGAGGTAACAGTGAGTGAGAAGAAAAGGGCTTCAATTTGTTAGTAAATAGGCTTTATAGTGCAGAAAATATTCCCAGTCATTAGCACAAAAGGCAAAACAGATTTAAGATCCTACTGACTTATTGACCAGGAAAAATAGTTTCATGTGGCTCATAGTTTCAGTTTCAGGCAGCAGTGGATATTGTCTGTCTGGACTTCAGTAAGTCCTTTCACACTRTCTCCCGTAAGATACTCACAGACAAGCTGTTGATGTACAGGCTGGATGAGCAGACAGTGAGGTGGATTGAAAACTAACTGAACGGTCAAGCTCATGGGGTGATGATCAATGTAATGAAGTTTAGTTGGAGGCCAGTAACTAGTGGTGTACCCTAGCGGTCGATACTGGGGTCTAATCCTGTTTAACATCTTCATTAATGATCTGGATGATGGGGCAGAGTGTATCCTCACCAAAGTTGCTGATGACACAGAATTGGGAGGAGTGGCTGATACGCCAGAGGGTACCTTCCAACCTCAACCATTCTGTGATTCTGTGCTGCTGCAATTCATCTGAAACACTCTCAAATCTAAGATATTTCAATATAGCCAATGGTTCCATAAAGATACTGGGTGTTGTTAAGGTTATGTAAATGACTAAAAGTAGTTTGCTTGCTTGCTTTCTTGTAGACCAAGAAAATGATTTTATAAYTATTAACAAAAATAAGTTTGAACAGCGAACCTTCCCTGCACACTACCACTCTGGGAGAAAAATTACAGCACTATCAGATGTTGCCTTCATCCTCAGCCTTCAAGTAAAGACAACAGAAAGTACAAATTACATTTATCCCTCTGTGATCACCACCAACTAAATTACACTGCCTCAAGGATGCCACTTTATTTTAGTTCTGAGGTGGGTTGTGACAGTTTGGAGCTGAAAGGATTTCAGTGGAAAAGAAAACTTGTCACTCGGATTATTTTTGGTATTCTGATATTTTAATGAAAGCACTTGTAATTTTGTTTTGTTCTGTGAAAAATTATGCCTTTTTTCCTTAGCTTTGCTTTTGTATAATGATGCGTACACTGAGACCTGACCACTAGGTGTTATGGCAATACAAAAGTTAACATTATATTAMAAAAAGCTGGTGAAAAACATTATTCTACTTTTCCACTTCTTGTAGCAATGTGATGTTCAAAGCCTCATGTTAAAACTGTGAGTGTAAGGGGAAACAAAATGTTCTCTACTTTTTTAACACAGATCTTTTTTTCAAAGGATTCTTTACTAAGATACATACTTGGGAACTTGCAATTTCCCCTTGGGTTTCTGACAAAAATCTTGTATGTGGAGATCTAAGATCAGGGTCTTCTTAATTCATTAGGGTAGTATGTAAACCAGCTGTATGCTGGCCATAAATGTGGTAGCAAGCTGTTGGTCACATATAGTTTCCTTCACTCTTTGTTTTCTTACTGTGCAGTTGCCATTGAGCTCTCGTTCTTGCGCAGAGGATATTAGGGTCTTTGAATGTCACAAGTACTATACATGAAGCTTCCAAATGCCTTGAAACTTAGAACTATTGCCAGCTGAATAGTCAACTCACAATGCAGTTTTCCATTTTCTTTTGTGATGAAAATAAATACACAAATGACCATCCATGTGGGCCTTGGAGGTTGGCAAGATGACTAAGTAGGTCAGTACTAACTCTGAACTCTATGACACTATGAATGGAGATGTAGATATTGTTATGTTCTCATTCATAGCCACACACACAGCAGCAATGAACATTTATTTCTGTTGCATTTCTGTGTTGGGTCCGGCTGAGATGGAGTTAATTTTACCCATAGCAGCCCTCATAGTGCTGTGCTTTGTATTGGTAGCTAGAAAGGTGTTGACAACACACCAGTGTTTTGGCTACTGCTGAGCAGTGCTCGCGCAGCATCAAGGCTGTCTCTTCAACATTGCCCCCTCACCAGTAGGCTGGGGGTGGGCAAGATCTTGGGAGGTGACATAGCCAGGACAGCTGACCCAAACTGACTAAAGGAATATTCCATGCCATATGATATCTGCTCAGCAATAAAAGCTAAGAGAAAGGAGGAGGAGGAGGGGGGCGTTCATTATTACGATGTTTGTGTTCTGGAGCTACTGYTATGCGTACTGAAGCCCTACTTCCCGGGAAATGGCTGAAGTAGAGAATAAATCTTTTGTTTTCCTTTGCTTCCATGTGCTGCCTTTGCTTTTGCTTTGTTAAACTGCCTTTATCTTGACCCACRAGTTTTTTCCCATCTTATTTTCTCTCCCTCCCCGTCCTGCTGAGGAGGGGATCAATAGAGAGGCTTGGTGGGCATCTGGTGCCCAGCTAAGGTCAACCCACCACAATTTCCTATATTATATTCAATAAACTCCAACATTTCTTTTCCAACAAAACTAGAAAAAGCCCAATATTCACCAGAGCCCCAGATGTTACTATTTATTAGACAAGAGCATTAAGTCCTATGCCACAATGGACAGCACTGAGATGAGTTCCTACCCCTCACTGCAAATAGTGTCCTATCAAGCATATAAGACATCATTGGAACAAGAGAAGAAATGGCAAAATGGTGATTTTTAAAAATATTTTTACATATAAAACAAACAGCAAATGCATGGACAACATATGTTACCTACCTAAGCCACACGGGTACAAGCACATATACTTTCTCTATAAGCAATAGCCATAAGTCGCAGATATTAAGGTTAAGGAGAAGTTAAAAAGACAATTGTCTGAGGTACTAGACCTCTTGAATGGTGAAGAGAAGAGACATTTCATCTGACAATAAAATAACAGTCTATGTCATGAAAATGCAGCAGGGAAGGAAAAAGGGTTTGTACTTTGGAGTTTACTGAGGACCCCTGTGAATCTAAGAACAGCCTGGAGTCATCCTAGAAACTTCTGCATAAAAAAATGACAGACTACTAATGGTCATATACATTAAGAAAGACAAACTCAGATTACTTCTAAGATTTTTCTGTCAGTCTTTGTACTATTCCATCATCTATTCTGTAATTACGCATATAGCCCAAAGAAATAATCAGGAGACATTTTATATGTTAGTGCCTTTGCTCTGCAAGATTCATAGAAACAAAAAGAAAAGGAAAAGACACACAACTTCTCTATAAATGCCTGAACTTCTGAATTTCATAACTTCTAGTAATGAAAATAAAAGCAGAGTACTTCAGCAGCAAGGGAAGAATCCTCTCGGCTCATGGTATAAACTTATAGTTTTGAGGCCAGAAGATCAGGACTAAAGTAATTGGGTAAAAAATCTATATATAATATACATGCATGTGGGGGAAAAAAATGTATAAGATGTGAGAGTCCTATTTAAGAGACTACAGAACTTGCTYTCTGAATCCAGCAGGATCATTTAGAATCTACTGAGCATTCATTGAATTAGTTCTGCATAAGTTGTGGGTTCAGCTTATCCAGAACACATCAACAAAGCGTTCCTGGGCTGGTTGTCTATGCAATGGACCAGTACGTGCACTTCAGTAGTGCATGCCCTTTACACCATATATGCACCTATCCACAAGATTTCCCAGACAGAGATATGGAAGCTCTAAAACAGTACTATACTTGTCCTGCATCATGTGGTGTGGTTGGGCATTCACAACCACCTTTTTTGTCACCTGTTAATGCTACTATGAATAGAATCATCTGACCTCCAGATTTTTTAATATTATGCATGTATTTCTTTTTTCTTCTTCCATTCATTTTATATCATAAGGAAATGATGACCTTTATTTAAAAAATGTTTAAAGTATGTAAATTGTTGTCTTAAGAATAGGGTGAGAAAATAAGTAAATTTTGCCAAAACTCATATTTCTTTTCTACAAAATCATGACAAATTCCATCAATTACCCTTTGACCTCAGTAACAGCATACATACAATATAGAATGCCCTATAGTGTTATAGGACTGCACCAAAGAAAGCTGAAATAAGAAAAGGTTTAAAAAAGTAAGAAACGTTTCTTTTGTCTTCTATGTATTACTGGGTGTTTCTTTCATACARAAAACCAAACCAAAACAAACCCACAAAAAAAGCCCAAACACAAAACCATACTGTTAATTTGCTATAATTAAGCACACAATGGGGTTATAAYGGATGTAAAGAACAAAATGGTATATTTTATGATAAATTGAATTTCAGCTTTCAAGGTGAAAGCTTAACAGAATCTTAAAATGTGTACCTTTTTGTTTTATTGAGAGCTTGTATTTCAAACAGTTATGAAAGGCCCTGATGGTCACTTTTCTCACTTAAAACTCCATTTGATATGTATATTTCAAGATCTGGTCCAGTTTTCCAGATATCTAGGGTGAATATTTAGCACTAGAAATTAGGCTTCCAGGTTTGGAAATTGTAATTGGCTTTTTCTTTTGTTAAATTTAAACTAGATTAAGTTAGTAAAAATATCATGGGAGGGGAAGAAATTTATATGTGTTCATGAATAAAACATTTTGATTCTCTATGCTTCACTTGTTATGAAAATTGACGTGACATTAAGATATTCCAGAAATATATAAWCATAAATGGATTATCTTGTACTTGAAATGCATTTTATGTTAGTAGACCTTGTGTTTGTTTTACGAAATTAAGAGATTTTCCAGATAAAGAATTCTATAAATAATGGTCACATTTTGAGAAATCCTTGTTCATGTTCCCAGATCAGAGTGCAGTTATCTATAAATGAAGCAGGGGAGCTTCTTKTTATAAGCAGATGTCACTTACTTTTTTTCTCTCTTACTATATATGAAATTGATTTCCATCCAGTGGAAACCTTTCAGCACAAGGTAATTTATTGTGTAAATATTGGTTGGTAAGATTTCAGTTTATTCTAAATCATCATAAAAAGAAATATTAATACATTAAACATTCCATAAAGTGGAAGTAATTTTACAAGTCAAGCTTCTGCTAAGGGAAAGCAGGAGTCAGAAAAATAAATCTGGTGTGTTAGTTTTTGCTAACTCTTCTATTTAAGTTGACYCCTCAGGCTAAAATATATCCTTCACATAGGTCACCAAGGGCATAATTCAGATTCCTATTTTTCTTTCTTCTGCTCAGGATTTTTCTTCACATGCAGTCTAATCTTACAGAATTCACTCTAAGTTTTGCCATTAGCTTCAACAAAATCTTTCATGTCATTTCACCTTTAAAGTGATATTTGACCCTTTATACTTAGTCAGACATAAAGAAGCCTGCCGAAAATTATGTTCTTTGATTTTGATGAGGGTTTTTTCTTTTTCTTTTCAGTGTTGAACAACTATTCAATTTTGAGATGTGATTTGTATCCATACCTGATCACTGTTGCCCCACAGACCTGTATCATCTCCTCTGATCTAGATTTGCTCATTGCTACTGTATTAGGTACTTCAGGGAACACACAATTCTGAAATGGCAAAGAAATTAATAGATTGATATAGTCCTCATTCCTCTAACTTCTATCATAAAATTATTCATACTTTGATCAGGGAAACAAACAAAAATTACCAGTATTGTGCTGCTGAAGCTTTTGGTAAACTATTTTAGTGAGCTATGACAATTCTATTAAATCAGACTCAAAGAATCATCAGGACACAACAAAGTCTATTAACATTCAAAGTCTATGTTAACGCAAATGTTACATGACAATAAATGAAGAYTATTAAAGACCTACAGCTTCTGCCATGCTGGATTCAAATTCAGGTTAATGCTTAAAAAATATTCACAATTCTCTACCTAATGACATGTCAGCTTGCAGAAAAAAATATTTTAGTGTCTTCTTTCATAATAATTCTATTATAAGCAATGAAAGAAGGGTCAAATTACTTACTTGATCGATTTTCCCACTCCTCAAAATAGTCTTATCATGATATCTAGAGCTTGTACAAAAAAAGAGGATAAAAGCCAGAAGAAATGCTGTTTTAGATCATGTAGGAAATTATGTCAACTAACAATATCCTTAAACCTGAAAAGCTTTGTTAGGACTGACTGGGAAAAAAATCTGTGAAGTTGCATGTGAAGAAGATATTTTATAGACATTGTTACGTCTTAAGGTTTCCTTTACAATTATGCCAAGTAGAAAAAGCCCCGTGTCACCTAAAAAGAAAAGTTCAGTATTATCACATTGTTTATTATTTCTGTAATTATTCTTATCTAACTTTGACTTCTTTACCCAAAAAAAATTGGTGTAAAAAAACCCTAATGTCATAGGATGGAATCCTCCCATGAGATAGTAATGTCCTAGGACAGTTGTTTTATGAACCTTTTGCTAAACTAAGAAGTATTATTTACAAAGAAATATGTGTATTTGCTTGTTTATCAATTTAGAACTGGTTTTATAGCTATGTACTTTGCAAAAAGATTATACAACTAACTTTTACAAAAATTCTTCCTAAGTTTTTTGAGAGGAGATAAAGTTTTCATTCTGCACAATAAGCCTGCAAGAAAGGAATTCCGGCTCTGACCAAATCAAAGCAAGTTTAATCTTCAGGTTCAAGAAATTAACAAGATTTTGCTGAGAATAAGCAGCATTTAAACTGAAAGCTGGAAGAAAACCAGTATGTCTTGAAGAACACTCAAAAGGGCATCTGTTAGAAATATAAATATTAGAAATGCATAACAGAAAGGGAAGGGGGGAAATGACAATGGTGATATATTTCAGAAAGAATTGAAAGAACTAATCTAAGTTGGCTTTGCTTTGGACAGGAGGTTGGACCAGATGACCTCCAGATGTTCCCTCCAATCTATACGACCCTGTGATTCTAAATAAGTCAGAAAAAAAGAATAAAATTAAAATGTAGAAAGTCAAAGAAAAAAATCCCCATAAATAAATTAAAAAAAACCCAAACACTGCCCCACCCCCAAAACCCCAAACACAATAATTTTAGAAGATATTTAGGTGAACTAGAATGTATAAACACTGTTATAGCAAACATTTCTGATGKGACTAATAATAATTAGTTTATACAAGCATGACTTAACAAAAAAAAAGCCTTTATTCCWCCCTAATCTCCAAATACTTTCTCAAAGTGTTTAAACTTCTTTCTAATATATATTTTAAGCTCAGATGTGCACATTTAAAGGCTAACTTTAATTCAGTACATGCTTAAGACAAGTGCTTGATACCCCACTAAATGCTGTTGAAGAACACAGCCTTAAAGACAGCAGATTTTAGCATCATGACATAAAAGGTTTGGACTTACAAACAGCAAGGCAGAATTTTTCCGAAGAGAGTCAAAAGATGAGGAGGGAAGCTGATTTGTAATTTCATGAAAGAAGACCATGTCTTCAATGGCATGTGCAGAAAATGTTGGATCCTCCTGGGGTGGCTGGGTATTTTACTTTGTATTCACCCACTATGTAAAGTGTGACACCTGGGAGAGACCCAGCACTGATTAAAATATATAGTGTCCTCAAATTTCTAACAATCTAAAATACAGAACTTGGTAAAAATGAGGGAAGGGAAGACAAAAGCACAGACCACATGTCAATACCAAACAAGCAAGAAACCATTTTCCTGTGTTGTTTCTCTCTTTCCTCAGACACTTTAGGTAAGCCTAAGATAAAGCTGCAACAGTAAATGCTAGTTACTGATTGCTATTAAAATGAATAAATGAAAGAAATGGGGGGGAGGGGAAGAGTAGGGGGAAGAGGGAGAAGGAAAGAGATTGAGTTACATTTTTGCATTTTTATGTCACTCAGGGTCTTAGTAAACTAATGCGCATACCTGAAAGTGCTAAAACCATCTTACCACATTTCTTTTATGACATTTCAGATGCAACTGTTGTCTTCCATAGTGCAGAACTCCAAAGACTTAATTTAGATGCCCATATCTCTATTGACTTAAATAATACCAAATACTGAAATTATGTCATTAACTTTAATTCAACATTTGTGGAGAAATAAAGACAAGATTAGCAAAAGTAGTATTTAAACATAATGAGTACTGATTCCTATCTTGTTTTATTAAGAAAAAAGTAAAAAAATAAAAGGGAGATTGCAAGCTTCAAACGGATTGTTCTAATTTATGCATGGAGATGTTTTTACGAAAAAGAAATAGATATAAATTTCTGTCTATGACTAGGAAGCACTTCAAAAACATGAGAGATTATACCTTAGGTTTGTTAAGTGTGATTGAAATCAAGTAACGTACCTAACAAATGAGTGGAAGGGACTGACAACCTGCAAATTCTCACAAAAAATATGTTCAGAAAGCCTTATCCACAGTCTTTCTATCCCATCTGTTTATCCACATTTGCAATTGAAATGCTCAAGCTACATTTGAAAAATAGAATTTATTGAAGAGACCTAGACAGCTAAAAATATGCATGAAAGGAATGAAACTGCTCAGTGACAAAAAAATATCTGCCCACAGACGCAATCAGTTGGAACTGTGAAGAAATGTTGATGATGCAGCTTCCAAAATCTATTTCATTTTATGTCTTATGGTTCATATAGCTATGTGTAGAGGTTCCTTCGTACCACCACAGAAATCATACATGGTATTCTCCGCTTCTACAAGGACATTAAGAATATTATAGATTCAGCTTTCTTTCAATCAGATCGAGTATTACCCTTAAGAAAAGTTACGTAGACTTGTTATCACTCTGCAAAGGTAAAACTTTGATTCAGAGGAGTGGAGCCAGTACTCAGAACTGAAGCCACTGATCATAAGATATTTATTATTAYGTTGCAAAGGGCTAAACACTCATAGAAATAGAATCATAGAATCATAGMATGGTTTGGGTTGGAAGGGACCTTAAAGATCATCTAGTTCCAACCCCCCTGCTGTGGGCAGGAACATCTTCAACTAGACCAGGTTGCTCAAAGCCCCATCCAACCTGGCCTTGAACACTTCCAGGGATGGGGCACCCACAACTTCTCTGGGCAACCTCTTCCAGTGCCTCACCACCCTCATAGTAAAGAATTTCTTCCTTATATCTAATCTAAATCTACCCTCTTTCAGTTTAAAGCCTTTACCCCTTGTCCTATCACCACATGCCCTTGTAAAAAGTCCCTCTCCAGCTTTCTTTTAGGCCTCCTTCAGGTACTGGAAGGCTGCTATAAGGTGTCCCCAGAGACTTCTCCAGGCTGAACAACCCCAACTCTCTCAGCCTGTCTTCATAGGAGAGGTGCTCCAGCTCTCTGATGACCTTCACAGCCCTCCTTTGGACTCGATCCAACAGGTCCATGTCTTTCTTATGTTGGGGGCCCCAGAACTGGATGCAGTACTCCAGGTGGGGTCTCACGAGAGCAGAGCAGAGGGGAAGAATCACCTCCCTTGACCTGCTGGTCAYGCTTCTTTTGATGCAGYCCAGGATATGGTTGGCTTTCTGGGCTGCAAACGCACATTGCTGGGTCACATTGAGCTTCTCATCAACCAACACCACCGAGCCCTTCTCCTCAGGGCTGCTCTCAATCCATTCTCTGCCCAGCCTATATTTGTGCTTGGGATTGCCCTGACCCATGTGCAGGACCTTGCACTTAGCATTGTTGAACTTCATGAGGTTCGCATGGGCCCATCTCTCGGCTGCCAGGGTCCCTCTGGATGGCTTCCCTTCCCTCCAGTGTATTGACCGCACCACACAGCTTGRTATCATCAGCAAACTTACTGAGGGTACACTCAACGCCACTGCCCATGTTACGGGTAAAGATGTTAAACAGTGCCGGTCCCAATACTGACCCCTGAGGAACACCACTCGTCACTGGTCTCCACTTGGACATCGARCCRTTGAYCGCAACTCTTTGTGTGTGAACATCCAGCCAATTCCTTATCCACCGAGTGGCCCATCCATCAGATCCATGTCTTTCCAATTTAGAGACAAGATTGCCGTGTGGGACAGTGCCAAAYGCTTTGCACAAGTCCAGGTAGATGGCGTCGGTTGCTCTTCCCTTATCCACCAACACTGTAACCCTGTCATAGAAGGCCACCAAATTTGTCAGGTATGATTTGCCCTTACTGAAGCCATGTTGGCTGTCACCAATCACCTCCTTAATTTCCATGTGCCTCAGCATAGTTTCCAGGACAACCTGCCCCATGAYCTTCCCAGGCACAGAGGTGAGACTGACTGGYCTGTAGTTCCCTGGGTCTTCCTTTTTTCCCTTTTTAAAAATGGGGGTTATATTTCCCCTTTTCCAGTCAGCAGGAACTTCACCGGACTGCCATGACTTCTCAAATGTGATGGATAGTGGCTTAGCAACTTTATCCACCAGTTCCCTCAGGACCTGAGGATGGACCTCCTCAGGTCCCATGGACTTGTGCACCTTCAGGTTCCTTAGATGGTSTCAAACCTAATCTCAAACCTACRGTGGGCAGGTCTTCGTTCTCCCAGTCCCTGCCTTGCCTTCTGCAGCTTGGGTGGTGTGGCTTGAGCACTTGCCGGTGAAGACTGAAGCAAAAAYGCGTTGAGTACCTCAGCCTTCTCCATATCCCGGGTAACCAGGTGTTCTCTTTCMTTCCSGAGAGGTCCCACATTTTCCCTAGTCTTCCTTTTAACCCCAATGTACTTATAGAAGCTTTTCTTGTTGCCCTTGACATCCTTGGCCAGATTTAATTCTGTCAGGGCTTTGGCTTTCCTAACCTGATCCCTGGCTSCTCGGACAATTTCTCTGTATTCTTCTCAGGATAYCTGTCCTTGCTTCCACCCTCTGTAGGCTTCCTTTTTGTGTTTGAGTTTGTCCAGGAGCTCCTTGTTCATCCCTGCAGGCCTCCTGGTGTTTTTGCCTCACCTCCTCTTTGGTGGGATGCATCGCTCCTGAGCTTGAAGGAGGTGATCCTTGAATGTTAACCAGCATTCTTGGGCCCCTCTTCCCTCCAGGGCTTTGACCCATGCCATTCCACCAAGCAGATCCCTGAAGAGGCCAAAGTCTGCTCTTCTGAAGTTCAGGGTAGTGAGCTTGCACTGTGCCCTCCCCGGTGCCCTAAGGATCTTGAACTCCATCACTTCATGGTCACTGCAGCCAAGGCTGCCCTTGAGCTTCACATTCCCCACCAGCCCCTCCTTGCTGGTGAGAACAAGGTCCAGCATAGCACCTCTCCTCATTGGCTCCTCTACCACTTGGAGACGGAAGTTATTATTAACTCATTCCAGGAACCTCCTGGATTACTTATGCCCTGCCGTGTTGTCCCTCCAACAGATATCGGGGTGGTTGAAGTCCCCCATGAGGACCAGGGCTTGTGAGCGTGAGGCTGCTCCTATCTGTCTATAGAAGGCCTTATCTGCTCGGTCTTGCTGGTCAGGTGGCCTGTAGCAGAACCCCACCTGTGTGTCACCTGTCCCTGCCCTCCCTTTAATCCTGACCCATAAGCTCTCAGTCAGCTCCTCATCCATCCCCAGGCAGAGCTCCATGCACTCCAGCTGGTCATTGACATAGAGGGMGACACCCYCCCCCTCATCTCCCCTGCCTGTCCTTCCTAAAGACTCTGTATCCTTCCATTCCAACACTCCAGACATAGGACCTATCCCACCACATCTCCGTGATGTCAATAAGATCATGTGCGCACGTCTCTGACTCCTCTTGTTTATTCCCCATGCTACATACATTTGCAGAGAGTCATTTAAGTTGGGCCCCTGATGTAGCTGACTTACTGGCTTACAGTCAGCTCCCCCTACCCTAGCAGGATATTATTTTTCATTACGTTGTACATAATGAGCTTCTACAACCAACCAACCAACCCAAACAAAAAGTACTTGGCAGGGAAAGCTATTTTTTCTCAAATTTTCTGCAGGTGGTGAACAGAGAGCAAAATGAATTGTCAGCCAGCAGAACATCCTTAGTCCTAAAGAAATGATGAACTACTGATAAAGATATACATAAATGCAGTGAGCTCTAGCACCRCTTCACCTAAAATGAAAAATTACCAATTCAGATGCATCTAGGAGGAACCCAATGTGCCTATGAACAACAATAAACAGTCACTGTGACATATCAAGKTACACGTTACGAAATGGGAAAGAATTTCTGCTAATCTGACGTCTTCTAATGTTCACTTCATCATTCTGTATAATCATGATATCAAATAAAAACAATAGCAATTCCCCTAGTAACTAGCAATTCAATTGCTTCTAGTAGTAAGTGGGGAATAACATAATTAATATKGTTACTGTATAATAACTGTGTTACTTGCCAGACCACATTCAAACCCAGAACACAAATGGGCTTTAATTAAAAAAAAAAAAAAAAGTATTTTGAAATAAACTAAATGAATTCTTACTTTAAAAAGAGAGCTGATGGCTTCTATGTAAAATATATTCCTGTTTTGCAAACCTAAAGAAGTATTATTTGTATTTTAAACATGTACATTTCCATCAAAGAACTGGTAACAACTAGAATACTATTGACTGCACAGACTTCTTGTCAGGAGCAGTTATTTTCACTGCATAATGCAAGATTGAGATAGGTAGGAATAGGATGGGTAGGTTTAAAGGAAGAAGCATTTACTAGATTTTGACTGTTCATATGTGTGTAGCATAACTCAGTGGAGACTGGGAAGCTTTAATTATGAAAAATTAATTCTTGTTGTCAACTACAGACAAATTCTACTAAGTAGGTAATATACTCTGATTTGCTATCATCTGTGGGAGGTTTTTTTTTTTATTATTCTGCATAAATTCTGTGCTTTGCTCCTTATATAAAACATGGCCAGATATCACATTATTATATAAAGATTACATTTAATTTAAAACACCTAGGAAAGAATAGAAACATTTTCTATTATCTGCAAAAGATTTTTTATGTTTGCATTCACTGAAGCTCATTTTCAAAATCTGCTTTCTCCGTTAATAATTCACATAAATGTATGTTTGTTTTCACRTGTGGTCTATTTCTAACTTCTTTCACTTTTCATTTAATCTCTATTGTTTTGGTTTTATTCTGTTTCTTTGAACCAAATGAAAACAAGTGCAGCTTCATTTCTGTATTTTTTTGCAGCAAACCCCAGATTTTGAATATTTGCAGGTGGATATTATCATAGGTTATTTCCAGTCTATAAGCATTGTTGTAGAGTCAGTTTCTCACTAGTTTCATGGACATAAATATTTTAACAAAATAAAATAGTCTGAGATACAGCTGTCCTATCACGAGGGAACTCCTTTTGGAAAAATTAAACTCAGTCTCCACTCTCATTCAAGYAGAACATGGACTTGTCAGAAACTATGAAGATGACAGTAACCCTTTGAGCACTGTATATTATCTATGCCATTTTAGAAATATTTGCTTTACTGCTCATAGATATGTGTTTATGAGGAGGTCTCATTACTGTCTTCTGGTGAATTTTGCTTCAGAGAAAAAAACTGGAAGAGTTCATTGGCTAACACGTCTCATATAGAAGGGATCAGTGATATCAACATAACACAGTGCATTAACAGCTTTTTTCTTCCGTGTTGCCTACCATCTATGTGAAATCCAATTTGGATAATACACTATTGCAAAGAAATCACTTATAATCCTCTATATTCGATATTGGCAGTTCAAATACAGAATAAACCGGTATGGCATTATGAAGTCTGTGTAATATGTAGTAAACCAGAAGAAGGGTTTCCACCATGAGCTGAGAAGATCACCATGTATAAACCAGCATGAACATAAAACAAATACTGATATGAAGACAAGATGTCATCAGCTGTGTTAATATTCCTCAGCTTTCTCATTTTTGTGGACAATAACTTCATGGACCAATGCTATGATCTACTGGTTGCCCTTTCAAATTTTCAGTGTCTTGGGGGGGAGGGGGGTGGAGGGAGAGGAGGAAAAAGAAAAAAGAAAGAGAAAAAAACCCACTACCTATTAAATATTGTCTAGTCTTCAGAACATTCAGTCCCAAATGAAAATTGGTTTTGATGAAGAATTTCTGGGAGGTGCCAGAACAAAACAATTTTAAAAGGGGTTAGACACCCTGATGTGGTCAGATGTTGTGTCTGCAGTGACAGACATTCAGCACAAGCCAAAATGAAACACTGCATAATGTTCTGATCTAAGGAAATGGACAGTTAAAAATCAATCTCTATCTCACATTCCCAGCTCTGAACCTGAAAATGACAGCTATTATCCAGATTTACATTTTATTAGCTAGAATAAAGCCAATAAATCACTAGGCTTTTGGCTGCTCAGATAATTACAATGTGAGTGGCTGGTATGAGTTGCACCGGGGGGGAGATGCTTTCAGAGGGTTAGAGCACAGAGTGGAAAGAATGACAGTGAAAAATAGGCTTGATTTTCATGTTGAGATGAGAGCTTACAACATGCAAATTGCTGAACACAGTAACCTATGCTGAAACCCATCAGCCCCCCTCATCAAATACCCGCACAAGGTAAGTCTGTGTAATGGAACATCTTTACAGAGCTAATASCTCAGGTGAACAACCATTCAGTTTAAAGGAGGCAGGGGAGTTTTTAAAAAAATGGTATATGAAAAAATATTCTCATGTGTCTTTCCCAGAAGTGATTTCATCATTGTTACGGTCTTCAACATAGCTTACCAGTTTGCCCCTGTGAAAACAGAAACATTTTGAAATGTGCTTCATTCTCAGTTATGATTAGCTTAATTAATTTATTAATTAATACCCTTCTAATCATATCTGTCTATCAGATTACCCAGAAACAAGAAATTCAGCTATACAGACTTGTCAGGAATGAAGGCACCATCCAAATGTTCCTAAATCTGTACTGTATGACTACTCATTTCATCCTGTAACAATTTCTTTCATTCCTCAAAAATAAATCACAGCTCTGTCTTATGACAAATGTAACATGTGTGCTTCATGGTTCCTCCCCGTAATTGCCCTGGCTCCCGATCTGAACTGCATCTTCCACGCTGCTTTACTGCATGAGACCCCGTTGGGATCCTGACAAAAATGTTAAGATGGAAGAATTAGCTTTCTGTATGATTGTCTAGTTTATATTTTAAAATTCCAACAAATGTTCCTAAATAAAAAAGGAAAAGTAAATATATGTAAATATCAGAGTACTATTTTTCAAGAGCTCTACTCCTATCCTTCGATCAACTGTCTAAAACTGTATGCAAACAAACCTAGAAATAGGTATATTTTTATTACTACAAACTTGAGAAAACTATCTTAAATAGAGCTGATAATTCATCTAATTGAAGTTGTCTTGGGAAGTCACAATAGTGGGATGTCCTTATTGTCACAATAGGGATATCTTATTACCCAGATACCATGATTCATTATTATACATTGCTGATTACATATTCCATCAAGTTGCTTTTTCTCTTGACGCTTTAATTTTTGTTCTTTACTGCATTATATAAGACCACCTTTTTCTCTTTTTATAATAAAAACACTTTGGGAGTGGGTCTGCAGATAAAGATGTTTATTCTTACCCTCTTTCTTTTTGCTTTACAAGGACTATTGGGAACATCAAGAATGCTCCAATAATGTAGCAGGCAGACATTCAACTGCAAAAAATGCACCAAGTTTCTATTTAGTGTTGAACACAATATGACATCAACATCAGTTTGTTGTGTGATAAAAACGATAATTACTTGCAGAGCACATCARATAAAAATCTACACTAAGGTAAAGAATAAGTGTATAGAACTTTCCGGTCTACTTGAAATGGTCATTAGTAAATTAAAATACTTATATATTCCCCTGCTGTCGGGGTATTAAAATATCTCTATAAAAAGGGGTGGAAAACATCAAATATGAAGGTTCTGCAACTTGGCTGGGATTATACACAGCAAATCTCTTTAATAGTTATAAATGGATGAGATCATACTAACTGTAAAAGAAGATAATAAAACGTAGCTAAGCTGTAAGAAACTAGGACAAAGCCACTACAAGAACATGAAATAATGCCATTACAGAACTACTTTAAAATCAAGGAATGATAAAATTGAGAAGAGGAAGAGCCCTTAGCTAGGACGGAAAGAGGAACACGTTGAAATATAGAAGAAAACGGGAGGAAGATAAAACAGGATGGATAGAAAGAGAGGGTGAATTGCGCTGAAACAGGAAATAATGATAAACTTTAAATATCATGCTAAAGGGCATTTTGGAGCCAGAGCACAGTAGGTAAATGAAAAGACTGTCCTTGATATTTCTGAGATCTTTACTTGTTTGAGTACAGTCATGATGTATTCAGTGCTGAGGCACATAAAGTATTATAAAAATTGGAGAAAAATGCAGGGAAACCTGCTCCACCCTTTGTATCACTGATCTTTAAACAGAAGAAATAGAACAGATGAACAACAGAAAAAACACTGGCAGACATTTGTGTACACTACTGCATGAATGAACTATGTCCCTTTCCTTTGTCAGCTCCTTTTCTGAAGTGTAAAGATAAGAAAAATAGTATTAAACATTTTTTTTCATTTCATGGAATTATAAAATTAAGTCATGGAATAAGCTATGCTGGAGGGGATGTTAAATGTCATGTGGCCCAACTCTCCTCTTAAAATCTGGTCACTTTATATCAGGTTGCTTGGGGTCTTATACACTCAGGTTTTGAATATGGTAAAATATGCAGATTCCACAGCCTCTCTAGGCAATTGGTTCCAATATTTGATTACCCTCTTTGTTAAATTTTTCCTTACTATCCATTTAGAATTTCCTTTGTTTCAACATGTGTCCATTGCCTATTGTCCTTTTACGTGCACCACCAAAAAGAGTCTGCCTCCATCTCCACTACACTTTCTTGTTCGGTCATTGTAGACAGCAGTAAGGTCTGGCCTTCACCATCTTTTTTTTAGGGGTGAACAGTCCCAGCTCTCTCAGCTTCTCCTTGTATGTCAGGCACTCCAGATATCTTGTTGGCCTTTCGGCATGTCAAATGAGTTTCTTGAATTGTGAAACCCACAGTTAGTAGATGAATAAGGACTTGTTTGTATATGCAACAAGTAATATGATATTCCCCATATTCCCCAAAATCATATTCCCCAAAAAAGATTTCCAAAATCAATGCAGTAAGTACAGAATTAGACCAATCTACAAAGAACCTAATTAACCTAATTAACTCATAACTGATAATTCATTTACAAAACCAACCATTTCACCCATGAATAAAAGTAGAAATAGTAACATTAGAAGAAAATCAAAGGTATTCTGTATTCCTTATTAATTGATTGAATTTCTAATTTAATTTTCTAATTTTTCTAATTTAATAAGAGATTTATTTTCCTTACAGCTATATTCTTAATTAGCCTACTTCTGAATACAATAATGAATTTTCGCTTTTACATTAGCTCCATTGATATGGATATTCTGGGGTCACAAATGTAATATATTAATTATTAAGAATCTACATCATACTAAATGTGATAAAATTATTAAGACTATTTGTAGTACTATAGCAGAACATAAAGACCCACTTGAGATGTGATACTATTACTCCAAATTCAGTACCTAGTAAATCTTAAAAGGCAAACATTCCAGAACAAAAGAGAAAGTAGCAATAGTATACATTTTCTTCTTCAAATATACTATAAATTTTTCTTTAGTTTGAAAGTACCTTTTCTCCCAAACTTTGCTAGTCAATCTGAAGAAATAAAAATATACGTACTCCGTAGCTGTAAATTATACTGTACTTTGAACTAAGTAGTATACATTGCTGTTAAGCAACTAAGACTCTATTGTGTTCATGAACTGGAAACTTAACATGCATGAAGGTTTTTAAAGTAACTATTGCCTACTAGGTTATGCTAATAGTTACAGTTCCAGAAGGTTTGGGTTAGAAGAGTGGTATTTCWTGAAAATATACTTAGTTTGTGTAGCAGGCATAATAAGCTACCACTTATAAGGTGAGCTAACCCTGCAGGGTGTTTAGGATGAAATGAGGTATTTCTCTCTTCTCACAAGCATTCTCACAAGGTCAGTTGCCAGTAGCATGAGTTCCTGTTAGCAATCCACCTGGTTAATACAGAGGTCATCTACTTTTTCTCACATCTAATATTTACTTTACCAAGGTTTTTTTTTTTAACATGTTACATTATTATAAAGGTATTAGTAGGGTTAAAAGCAATAGTTTGACCTTCCTTCAATAACTGCTGCAGACTAATAAAATTTGGCATCAACTGCAAACAGCTCGTGCAAGAATGCTGTCCTAAAGAAAAAATAGAGAGCCTTCAGAAAAATTACAACTTTATTAGTGTTGCAATATATGATAATGCATAGGCTAGAGGTATCACAAAATATTTCATCTTATCTTGTCCATCAGCAATGTCTGATAAAGATTAAAAAGATTTTTTTATTTTATTTTTGTCTAAATTCCTCACACTGCTTGCTACTTGTTTTAAAACTCTTTATTAGCAAAACTCACTTTCAAATTAAGGTGATATTTGCATACTCTTAGTGTCATTGGTTATTGTCAAATATTTTTGTTTTGGGAAAAGGGAGTGAATTTATATAAATCAAGCTGAAAGTGTTCTTTTTTMTTCTTTTTTCCCATCAATCTTTTCTGTTTGGAAATAGGTTTTGTGACCAGGAATTGTCTGTCTCTTGCTGATAAAATGACAAGACAAGCCCAGAGACATTACAAGCCACAGAAGTCCAAAAGCTAAAACACAAGTCGGTTTTTACCTCTCATCTCAGGTCTGAGCACTAAGATGTCCTAGTGAAGTGGAAYGAGAGGATGATGCTATGTCACCATCTTTTGACCTTGAATGTGCAAACAAGTGATTTCATATAGCATTTAGAACAATTCATCTGAATATTTCATTCACTTTTTGTGTGTACGCAAAAACCACACAATTTCAAGATGGCTTTTACAACTTTCTCTCTTGTGCAGTCACTATCTCAATTTTAAACACAATTGTACTCTATTTCCTGGTAAATAACTCAAAAAACACAATTGTGATTAAAGCAAATTTGTAATAATTACAAAATTATTCTTTTTCATCTATGCATTAAAAACCAAAAAAAAAAAAAAAAAGGTTTCTATATAGGAATTCCAAATTTATCATTTTCTCTGAATACAAGTTCTTTTTTTATATGAAGATGAATTTCCTCACCCCTTTCAGCATGGTGCATGTGCAAGCATCAGGAAAATCCCATTATTGCTACTTGTCAGGTTTTTCTGTTATCCCCTCGGGAGCACGCAACACCAGAATTTCCTGCTGCATCCAAATAAAGAGATTCTGAACAGCACTACTCTAAGGTATATATTTTTCTTACATTGAATAAGCAAGAAAAATTCACAGAATTATAATCAATTATTTTGACTACCAATTTCCTTGAGTGTGGTTGAGTTGAGTGAGTAATTTTCAGTGAATCATTCATGGGATTAATTTCCCTCCTTCTTTACTTATGGAAAATCCATGAGCCATTCCTAATTTATTTGAATTTATTTCTGTCTAGAACAGAATCCCTCTGAAGCACATGAAAGTGTTTTCACTGAAGACAACAAACTTTCTGTCAGTGGAACTGTACCTGAGAGATATGTCCCCCAGGTTTTCAAATCTATATGGACTGATCACACATAGCCAAAATTCAATCTCCATTATTTTAAGCTTACTAGCAATTTTATGTACATGAATAGTCATATCTAATATACAACTGAACTACTCATATGCACGAAGTTGAGTGTGTGTGCAAAAACGTTCAGGACCAGCACTCACAGTCTGGGCCTTGCAACACTGTAATACAGCATTATTTTTCCTCTGGTCCTTTGCAATCCACTTTCCATCAGGAAAACCATCTTCAATTACTGGAAATACCTTGCTATGCATCATTAGATAAATGCCTTCTTAATAAAGAGAATCCAGGTGTACTGATAAAATAATATGATTGAATACCTTTAATGTCTCAGCTTCATTAGGCAATGACAGGCTGTCATGCTCTTTTCTTACTTATTCTGGTTGAGTTGCCAGCCCTTTCCTGTGGCTATTAATGATGACAGATCATTTATTACTCTATGAGAACACAAATACGTTTCCATCACTGTCTTATACATTTTCCCAACCCCGCAGATTGTTAACTTAGAACCCTACATGCTCTCTTGAAAAAAAGAGATATACCTCTTTCTTGAGGTAACCGAAGCACAACTGAAGCACATGCAAGTGCCTAATTAATTAAGGATTAATTTCCTAATCATGTTTCAGCAATGCTTCCTTTTGAAAATATTTCAAGATTTGATACATGCTGTACTGTTAGACAGTAGTGAACTAAAGTTTCACCTTTTTATTCACATTAAGATAAGCTGTGTTTGACTTTTCTGCTGAAATTAAAAATGTGAACGTGAGAATAAGAGGTCTTATTCAGAGGAATATTACAGGAGGGCAAATGATCTATAGTGGTGTACTCCTATTTAGAGAAAAGAAACCTTTACCACACTGTCTGCGATATTATTCATTAATCTCTACAGATACCATTTCAGTAACGAGTGGCAAATTTTACATATGAAGAAGACAATCTCAGTTTGGAGGGAAATGATGTTTTCTTTAGATTAAGGATAATGTTAGCTTAGCATATAAAAATCTAAACCATGTACCTCATAACAGAGGAATTACTAACCCATAAACCAAAACTGTTGGTGATGTACTGACAGATAATACTGATTGACTTAGAAAGTTTTTTACCACCAAAGAAAACTGATATCCCAATTTTCAGTGTTCAACAGTAAAGAATGCAGTAACTGACTACAGTATCCTCAAAACAGCTCTACACAGAGAGCTGGACTGAATGTGTAAGGTTCCTAATGTTTTTAACCTTCTCTGAGTTTTCTCACTCAGAAGAACTGTTAGTGATTTTCATATGATCTAGAATATGACATGCCATACAATAAAGAGGGATAGTCTCTTACACATAAAGCTGGAGTTAATTAAAAAGGTACTTCTATAAATTTTCTACAACCCTGTGGAGAAGAAGGTAAAATGCACCCTAATTTGATGGCTAACTTTGATTTAGCAAGAATCACTATACTATTTCTGTTCAGTTGTGGGATTTAGTTTCCAGGATTCAGAATGAGATRTTTGCTTGTTATGAGTCTAAATATGATGCGTACCTAGAAACAATTCAGTGTGTGGCTATATTGATTAGGCTGCCGAGCTGTGCTTTGTTTAGTCTTAGTGCTATGAAATTACCGTCATGTGCAATGGTGTCAGCAACTCCTGTCTCTTCCTCACCTACAGAAGAAAAGGAAAAATGCTGTGCAAAGAACTCTGCTTTGAATAACCAGGCACTACTTGGAAGTCACTACTGATATCTCCTCCACCCAGTGAAGGGGGATGCGAGAAAAAAACACTCCCTTTGCTACCATTTGTGGCTGTGTGTATTAAGACCACAACTCCTAATGCATGAATAACAAACCAGCCCAGCTTGAAACTTACTCCACCTGCCTGACAGATGATGTGAGGTTAAATATCCCTTCAATAAATAATTAGGATGAGGTTTTGAAAAAATGAATTAATTAATTGTTCTGTCAGGGAATATCCTCCAAGTCTCTAAACTCTTCAGGGTTTATTTTAAGCATCCTACATTTCACAAAAAAAATCAATTTCACTCCATTTATACACAGCTATCCTGAAGTGACCTCCAGAGAAATTCTGCAATGACCAAAGAAGGAAGTCCTGATGCCCTGAACATCAGTGCTATATCAGTCTAGTATGTAGCTGGCACTTTATTTTATTATTAATTGATGAAGCACAACAACTTGATCCCTGTGCCACACTTGCCAGGCTAATTACATACTCTTAATTCCAGCACCTGATGAAATCATTGYTCCCTTACCTTGTGAAAATAACAGCTAATTTACCATGCAGGAAATAGTTGGAAACATTAACAGACTGATTAAATGTCATGTATGCAGATATGTTACTCCCATGAAATGTACTAGGAATATTACAGATCAGTAAAATCTACTCTAAAGAATTGGAAAGAAAGTCCCACAAAACAGAGACAGAGTAATATACACCTACAGCTTTTATATTTTTCATTAAATTAATAGGCAGCAATGCACTTCTCATGTTCTGAACTTCTGTGTTGTAAGTGCTTGATGAAAAATAGGCTTCAGCAGCAAATTTATTTGCCATTTCAAACTGATTTCATTTTCAGAAAACAATAATAATTTCTGCAATTTCTGCTTATTTGGAAAGCCACCTTTCTGCTGAATCTGCACAACGAAAATTACAAGACTTCATAAGATACTATCCTATTCCATTTCAGAAAAGCACAAAAATTTTCATTTTCCTTAAACATATTAATCCTTAGGAATCCTTAACACTGTGTCTTAAAAAAGAGCTTCTACTTATGGTGGAATTTATGAAGCCTAGTTTGCTGTGGAGGCATTCTTTATCTCTATACTTTCTAGTACAATAATGCTGGCTTTCTCCTTCTGGCTCATTTCTTATTACTGTACTTCTCATTCTCTGTCAAATCCCATGATTTTCAGCCCTCACAGTATCCCCATGTCTTCTGGGAAGAAAATAAACCTATGCAAGTACTGATTTGGAGTTACTGCACTCCTTTGTGAACATATATATGCTTATTGATTAACCTATAATCCAAGAAAATAGGTTGTTGTTGAGGTCATATTACAGCCTTTGCCTCAGTAAGGGCACTAAYTTCAGTTTCCTTCCTCTGCACAGCCAGTAATAGAAATTTTGTACCCTTTATACCTCTGTTTCTTTGACATATAGGATTTAAATTCTCTAATAAGTTCAAAAGTTATTTACAGACACTAACAGATAACACAGTAAAACCTCGTTTCCTTATGAAAGCTGCTGAGTTTAAGTGTTCGGTGCATTTTAGTAAAACTTCCTGAAGAACTACCTTTATTCTACCCTTTAGACCAGAAAATTCTTCTCCTGTTCTGTGTATCTTAAATTCTCTTCTGCAGAGTCGACAGCTCCAAAGTAAGAAAGTGTCCTTGCTTCCTAGTCTAATTATTTGGATGTCCTCCTGTGGGAGCTATATGGTTCAAATTATTTAAAACTGAAGAGAAAACTATATCCTCAGTCCATATTAGTTTAAAAAAAATATTTTCATTGAGATTCATAATGATAAAACTAATTCTGAGAATATTTTCCATGCATCTTGATTTGTTTTTACTACTCATTCTTCAAAAAATGCCAGAGCAAAATTTTGTCCTTGTCATCTAGTCCTTTTGTCAAAACACACCTGGCTAAAATCTTCTCTGGGTGTACCATTACAGGTACTTCTGTTCCATAGGTGAAACCAAGCTTAGCATTCATTTCGTTTCCTTCTTGATTTTTTCTTTTACTCAATACTTCCTTTAAGTTTGGAATAGCTTCCTCAATCCCATGTACTCATCATTCACTTAAATTCCCCCTAAAAACACACTTTAACAATAAAATACATAAAAAGTAAAGGGGACTACTTATGTGCTTAAAGTAGGAAAATAAGCTCTATGATAAAAGAATTGGTTCTTTTGACTTCTTCTATTTGGTTAGAAAACCATCATCTTTTAATTTTCATACTCGTTTAGGCTTTCAACTCCCCTAAAGATACTTTACATCAAAAGATCTGATTGTGAAATGAGTTGGCTGTGAAATAAGTTTCGTGGGGCTTAGCTCATGGTTCAGTTACATCTGTTGTTCCCCTGTGATCTACTTTTTAAAAATCAGTTACCCCATGTTTGCTCTTGCAAACCTTCTCTGCTAAACYTTCTCTGTACAGCTAAGACAAAGGAGTGCTGTTGTTCTTGAAGGTTTTCTCACATCCTTCTCACTTTGATTCCTTAATTCTGAAGGAGTAGCATTTGATTTTGCTGYCCTTTAACTCACTTCTTATATTCTGTAGGATTTTAAAAATTCGGTAAAGGTAGCATGCATAGAATAACCTAAGCTGTGGTTTATGAATGAAAATAGCTCTGACTCCAGAATCAAACCTGAAGTGAAGTTTCAAACAAACTTCTTTATCGTGTTGGGTCAACCTGATTCCAGCACACCATGGTTTTGAATTCCCAAGACACTGAGGGTAAAACTACATGAATAAGTTATCACTAGGTAAACGAGAACAGCACATTTCCTTAATCTACAGTCATGTGCCTCACACATTTTTAATTCATTGCAAAAATAAGTTACTTAATCATTCAGTGACAATTCTCAGTGGTGTTGAAATCAACGGTACTGAGGTGATAGCTTGCAAAGGGGTGTCATCATGTTTCAACTTACCTGAAAATTTTTTTTATATGTCTTCATACATTGTGTAAGGAACACAGCTGTTTAATGCTGGTTGATTCTGGAATTACAGATCGGAATGTGTCACTCCTAAATGCATGAGTCCTTTAAAGTGCCTGCTCTTCAGTAGCATTTTGACAATTTCTGATGTTACTTATTACCCATTATGAAATGGGTAAGTCTGCAGACATTTCTGTGCATGACAGAGCTGGAACTGGTATCATTTTTCTCATTTCATAGGTTTGCACACATTAATTAAGTGATAAAATGAAGTCTTTGCTATGTCAAGACTCTTTTGACTAGAGTTTACTTCTTTGTCTTTAATGACTTGGGGCACCATGCAATAAATAGCCACTGAAAGCTCACCTGTTTTTATATTAATCCATTTAAAAAGCATACATAAAGCAAAACAAACAAATAAACAAACAAACTACAAAAAACTCCAACAACAAAACAAACTAAAAACAATCAAAAAAACCCACTGAAATCAGTGGTATCATGATGGTATAACAGGTACATGAATTAATGGTTTGATAATGGTTTAAGTTTTGCATAATGGGTAGAGGGAAGGATGACACAACATGGTCAAATTGGAGCCTGAGGTCTAAACTTATTACAAGGACTATTTCCTGTGACCTTTGGGTRCCTAATCATTTATAAATGTATACCTGTATGTGGTGACCAGATGTGATAATGTTGCATAATTTCTGTGTGTTCCACTACATACAGCAAGTGTTTTTGTTGTGGAAGAACAATCAAGTTATAGCTAAGTAGATTTTGGACATAATGTTTATGTGAAAGGAAATAACTTCATCTGCTCATTTTTTCTTTGAGTTGTTTGAAGTTTCAGGTAATATTTCCTTATTTTTAGCCAGCATTGCCTAAAAATATATGTGATTTTAAGTTTTAATTTTAGAGGCAGTATAATTAAAAGTCTGTGATCCATGAATAAGTATTGAAATTCTGTTAGGAAATTCAAAATATAAGATAACCTTTGAAGTGTACCAGCAAGGTGCATAATTAATATCTCAGAAACAAAGTACTTAATTTGATTCATTAATTATAACACTAAAAATTGCAACAAGACCTTAAAGTTCTGGCACTCTAATTTCAGGGACATTTTGGTGACCGGTATGGAATTCTTATTGTTGGGTATAGCTAATATTCTCCAGAGAAAATGGTTGATCTTCTCTAATTGAAAYGAGCTTCTAGAAGGAAAGCATAAAAGATTAGGTGAGAGAAGGGCTAAACTACATTTCAAAGACTAGTATATTTGATGTTTGAACAGTAGGAAAAACCTATTTTGTTCTAAATTAATACTGATAAGCAAAGACTTCTATTTCCTGTAATATGATTTCAAATTTAAATCATAAGTGAATTCACTATCATGGCTCAGGACATATATGCAGAAGGGAAAACAGAAGAAGAAAGAGCATGTGTTGTGAGTATGACTACGTAAGTTATCCAGTAATTCTTGTTTTCCAGATTCCGTATTGTACAAATTAAATAATCATGTTTTTTTCTGTGTTGTTAAACAAATAAGTAATATATGTTTGCCTTTTGCAAATTTCTTATTTCCCAGTATTAAACTTCTAATTCAGACATTGGAAAAACACACTAATTGATCGATGTTTTATTTCTAAATGTAGGCTATCTTTCAGAGGATGGAGGAATTAAAAGACTGCCAGTTAAAAATACTTTGACACCCAGTCCTGCTTGGTATAAGGCAATTTCTGGAAGATGCTGAACATCCGCACTGGAAGCAAATGTCTTTGAGATATTACAATAACTGAAAGATCAGAATACGACATATTGAACAATTACAGCTTAAACTTGAAAAAAAATGTCATCTTTACTCTCTCCCAACTCTTCATTTTTTTCTGAAATATTTTTAAGTGCCTAAAATTATTTTCCAGTGTCTGATTCTTTTTTTTGAAAGTAATTTCTTTTATTATATTGAAATAGTATTTTATATACTTTTTGCCAGGTTGTCACAGCAATATCTAAGAAATATAATGAGACTGCCTACATCAATGTGAGGTGAAATTTAAGGCCCTACTTCACCCTACTTACCATTCAATTATCTGATCATCAGAAGTCTAAGCCTAGGCAGGCTGAAAAGCTTCTTAGATGTCTGAAAGCTACCTCACAAGACACAGATTTTCCCCAGCCTGAGGTGAGAAGCGTTTAACAAGCTGTGATTTAGAGGCAGGAGGGAATCACAGAATCATAGAATCATTAAGGTTGGAAAAGACCTCTAAGATCATCAAGTCCAACTATCAACCCAACACCACCATGCCCACTAAACCATGTCCCAAAGTCCACATCTACACTTTTTTTGAACACCTCCAGTGATAGTGACTCCACCACTTCCCTGGGCAGCCTGTTCCAATGCCTGACTACCCTTTCAGTGAAGAAATTTTTCCTAATCTCCAATCTAAACCTCCCCTGGCGCAACTTGAGGCCATTTCCTCTCGTCCTTTCGCTTGTTACTTGGGAGAAGAGACCAACACCCGCCTCTCTACAGCCTCCTTTCAGGTAGTTGTAGAGAGCGATAAGGTCTCCCTTCAGCCTCCTTTTCTCGAAGCTAAACAACCCCAGCTCCCTCAGCCACTCCTCATAAGACCTGTGCTCCAGACCCTCCACCAGCTGCGTTGCCCTTTTCTGGACACACTCCAGCACCTCAATGTCCTTCTTGTAGTGAGGGGCCCAAAACTGAACACAGTATTCGAGGTGCGGCCTCACCAGTGCCGAGTACAGGGGCACGATCACCTCCCTACTCCTGCTGGCCACACTATTCCTGACACAGGCCAGGATGCTGTTGGCCTTCTTGGCCACCTGGGCACACTGCCGGCTCATGTTCAGCCGGCTGTCGACCAGCACCCCCAGATCCTTTTCTGCCAGGCAGCTTTTCAGCCACTCTTCCCCAAGCCTGTAGCGTTGCCTGGAGTTGTTGTGACCCAAGTGCAGGACCCGGCACTTGGTCTTGTTGAACCTCATACAGTTGGCCTTGGCCCATCGGTCCAGCCTGTCCAGATCCCTTTGCAGAGCCTTCCTACCCTTAGGCAGATCAACACTCCCACCCARCTTGGTGTCATCTGCAAACTTACTGAGGATGCACTCGATCCCCTCGTCCAGATCATTGATAAAGATGTTAAACAAGACTGGCCCCAAAACTGAGCCCTGGGGAACACCGCTTGTGACTGGCCACAAACTGGATTTAACTCCATTCACCACAACTCTGTGGGCTTGGCCGTTGTCCTGGTTCCGGCTGGGACAGAGTTAACTCTCTTCCCTGTAGCTGGAGGGGGTGCTGTGTTTTGGGTTTGGCGGTGAAAGGAATGYYGATGGCCCATTGATGCTTTGGTCTTTGCCAGGTGCACCGACAGCCTCCCCCGCCCTTCAAGGTGCAGGGGGACCTGGGGGGGAGCATAGCCGGGGTGGTTGACCCAGCTGGCCAGTGGGGTATTCTRTACCATGTGACATCATGCCCAGCTTAAAAACCGGGGGGTGGTCCCTTTGGGAGGAGCGCACGGTTCGCGGGGTTTTGGTGCGGAACACGTGGGGGTGAGCAGTTGCATTGTGTATCGCCTGTTTTGTATATTCTGTTATTGTTGTTATCGTTGTTATTATCACTGTTCTCCTTTGTTTTATTTCCATTATTAAACTGTTTTTATCTCAACCCACGGGTTTTCCTCCGTGTGCCCTCCCGATCCTCTCCCCCATCCTACCGGAGTGGGGGGGTGAGCGAGCGGCTGCGTGGKGTTTAGTTGCTGGCTGGGGCTAAACCACGACAGCCGTCCAGCCAGTTTTTTACCCAGCAAAGAGTATACCCATCTAAGCCATGAGCCGCCAGCTTCTCTAGGAGAATGCTGTGGGAGACAGTGTCAAAGGCTTTGCTAAAGTCCAGGTAAACCACATCCACAGCCCTCCCCTCATCCACTAGGCGGGTCACCTGGWCATAGAAAGAATGAAGATGAAATGAGAATGTAAACAAATGATACTCAGTGTCATGATTTTGAGCAATTGTGACTCTATTTCCTTGGACTCTTTTTTTCTTCTTTTCAAACCACAGAATTTTGTGCCTAATGTGAGCTCCACTTGACTTTGAAGTTGTAAAGTTTCTGTCCAGCTGAGAGCACACACTGAGTAGTTTAATTAGGATGGAAGCCAGTAAGAGCACTTACATTCCAGTAGTGTGYAGTATATACGATATCTTTCCTCAGACAAACAGTTTTTAGAGCATATAAGAAATGTTTTTTTAAAACCTGAAAGTATCTATCCAATTACTTGCAAAAGGAAAAGCTATTAATTATGGTAGTTTTTGTGGTGTTTGTTTTTTTTKTTTTTTTTTTTTTTTACTTATTAAATGAAACAATTGACAAAATTGATTGCATAAGTATGTGAGGTGACTGGAAGTTTAAAATTATATCCATCCATAAACTCTTAATTTGCATAAACTCTTCGTTGTCTAAGGCCTTAACTATCAGGTTATTTCCAACCCAATCTGGTTGGATTGAGAATAACCTCATCTGAGGATCGGTTGGGAAGACCTCGTCTTCAACTTTTGGCTAAGGACCAAGTATAAAAAAGCTCACTTTAAAAGGTAGAGATCTCTCTTGCATTACAATCAAAGCTGTCACCTTCTTGTTTCAAGTTTCCTTTATATAGACCAAGGGAATTCACCAAKGCAGTCATGTCCCCATCTTTGCAAATGTAAAGGCTATAATGTAGTAGTTGAAGTGATGGATTGAACTGAAGAGGAAAATTGAAGGTTAAGTCTTGGAAAGACTTTAAAGTCCAAAYGAGGTTGCATGACAACAGGTAAAAGTAAATGATTTTTTGTTTTCTTCAGGCTGTGATGTCAAAACTTACTCTGTGGAAAGTAAGACAGTGATGGTAAGAAACCAGATTTAAGTAACAAAAAAATATATTCCTTGAGGGATATAATCTTCTGAGGAAATCACACTGGCAAACAGTGTTTTTGCAGCCCTTCTATTTCTTTAACAGGTGAAAATGTAATTGCTATTTTTTCTGGTTGTTGGAGGGAAACAGATGGCATAAATGAAATGCGTTTTGCTTGACAATGACCTTTCATTGGACAGCGTAGGGCATCCACCTGCCAACCTGTTCTTAAATGCCTGTATCACAGCTGAAACATACAGGTATAATCTCATAAATATTTCATAACTCTTTGCAAGGAAGAAGTGTCAGGTTTGAATTAAAATGCATTCAGATAACACTTGGAAATATTATGATATGGAAGAAGTATAACGAGTTACAATACAAGAAAAAACATGCAAATAGTTTGGTGTTTCCCAGAAACAGACTGTCAGCAAAGCCTTTTTTTTTTTTTTAAACTGCATGCATGCAGTTTATTTCCATTCCTAACCTTTTTCTGAACTCTCTGCTCATGACAGCAAGACACTTATTAGACTCCTGGAATGACAGTACATACCTAAATTAGTTTCATCTTATTTCTCCAAGTGTTTCTGTGGGGCACATGGAGTGTTTGATTTTATTCTACCATGTTGTAGAGGTGGATGGAAAGATGGACCAAAAGGTGCTTCTTCAGTAAAGGCCACAAGAAATAATATTTATTGCAAATAGCATCAAAACAACTTCCTCCTCTCTTTCCTGCTACTGCCAAAGGACCACTACTCTTCTGTCACTTCTTCCTGTTTGCTCTTGCCAGTTTTCTTTCCCTTGGCTCTGTTTTGTGATTTCTGAGTTGGGAGGAGGTTAGTAGGCAGAAGGGTTTCCTCTTTTGATGCCAAGAACTTTTAAAGCACATCTACAAAAATGGATCTTTGTAATTGCATGCTAGCTCCACCAGCACTGAGGCAGTGGGTATAACCCAGTCCCAGGCTCTCTCTCAGGCACAGAAACAAAAATAAATACAGTTATATGTTTTCTGACTGAAACTGGTGAATATCATCTCAGCTCTGGCTGTATGCAGACCTAGTATGCAGCTATTTAAACATACCGTTCCTTAAATGCAGAGTTTTTCTTCACCTGTTTTACTTAGAGTTCTTTTTTTCTTGATTATTGACAGTCCAGATGTGACAAAATCAGTGCCTTGAACACTGGCTAGTACTTTTCAATCCCTTCCAGAAACCCTTTGCTCTGGGATCAAAAGTGAGTTTTTTATAGCTGCATTACATTGATGTCTCAAATGGGGGGTTTTTGTGACGGACTTATTCAGTTTAGCCTTTCTCTTCCTCAGTCATTTTCAGCAGATGAACTCTCAGGTTCTAACAAAAAATTGTATTACAGATGTACCATCTTGTACTTTTAATGGCTGCATTTATTCCCAATTTTAGAATTCCAGACCTCAAGGTCACCCAGTTCTTTCTGATCTTCCTGAGTTAATAATCCTCCTTGACTTTCTCATTAGTACATTTTATTAGCATGCACTTTTCAAGTCAAGGTCATTTTTGAAAATATAATATGAAGTAAGAAAACAGAATGATCCTTGAGTAACTATCCTTTTACAGATATTTCCCCCTTCAATGTTACTTGCTACTCCTTCCCCTTTGACCAATTCCTAAAGTAGTTTACTATTTTTGCGCTAATTCCCTCTTTTGCATCCTAAGTAAGTTTCTCTAATAGTACCATATCAAATACTTTAATGAAATATTTTAGTGAACTCCAGGCAGATTATATTATATTTCCCTTTTCTAGAAAATCATTCACTTTATCAAGGGAAGACATCAGTTCATTTCAGTGTAATCTATCTAAGTCCACGTTGTATTTAGGTTCCTTTTCCATTTACAGAAATGTCTTTTGCTGTTCTTTACTTTATTATCATTCCAGCCTCCTATTTCACATTTGTACAGATTCGAGATCATGCTACTGTGTTTTGCCCCAGTCTTTCCCTTCCTTCTCCTTCCCCTCCCTCTTTACTCAAAAGAAATGCGGCACTCACTGCTTCCAGTTGTGAAGTATCACCCTACAGTTTATAGATTTATTAAAAATAACTGCTATCAGACCTGAGCTTTCATTTGTCAGCTCTGGTGCAGAGCTTATCGGGGCTCCCCGCCCCGAGCGTACTAAGCAATGTAAGCTTCATTTCCACCTCTGTTGTTATTTCTGTTTCCTTGCCCCTGTTCTCATGAGCCTTCCTGCCTTTCTCTCACATTCTGTATCATCGCCGTTATCAGAAAATGGGGCAAAGTATTAATTCCGTTTGGGAGCCACCTTTATCTTTTATATGTATTCCATTCTCCATCTTTTTTCTCTTTGTTATTTATATAGTTGAAGAATCTTTTGTTATTTTTTGTTATATTCTTTGGATACCATAATGATAAAAGTATAGAGATATAAAAGAGATTATGTGGATTAAAGAGACAGACAGAGTTCTTGGTGTCAGAACTATGCTCATGTTCACTTCTTCTCCCTGGTGCTAGTAAAAATGATCAGACTCTCAGGGAGGAAAGAAAGGCCTTTTCTGCAGCCTTAATTTAGCACTGAATGTGAACATAGGGTGTGATTAAATAAAGCTGTGCAAAATACAAAACCTTGGGCTCATGTGAATTGAACAGTCAGCTCACCACAAACATAGCATGAGCTTGAGGATAATCACTTTTCTGTAGAGAAGCATCTGCTCATTTTGAATCAGGTGAAGGTGATGCTGTTAATGATGTTAAGTATTAGAAGCTGCTATCAGTTGAAGTTTCATAGTGTAGCCTTCTACCTCAGGCAGCCTCCCTTTCGTTCATGCCAACACCTCTTTTCTTCCACAAAAGAGCTTGTCAAGGCATTTCTCATTTAAATTAATCTTTAATTAGTGTCCATATTCTTCTCTTTCTTCTCATCTGTTCCTAGATGTACTTGAAATGTATTGAATGCCCTTGAGTTATATTTCTTCATCCCAAATGGTTCTTGACTCAACTGCCTTGCAAGTATTGAAGTTTCTCAGTTATTAAAAAAAAAAAAAAAATTGCAAAACACTGAAGTGTATTTGGGCTAACAATTTTTGAGAGGATTTTGAAACACTGTTACCAAAAGTCATTCATCCCAGTAATGAGAATGTACTAGCAAGGGAAGAACACAGTCACTAATCATGGGCAGGGAATGCACAGCACAGGATAAAAACTGGGATCTGTATTCTCAGGTGAGTTTATACACTGTTGTGGTGTTTAAGGTGAAGACAACACAACAGCATTACTAAAGAAAAATGCTGAATACCAAAATTATAACAAGGCAACTCTTGAGATTTGTGCTATTTTAATTTGTGTGTAATATATACAAAAAATGACCAGATATTGTAATATTATAAACCACTTTCAAGCACCACATTTACTACATGCAAGTACATTTCTGTTGTTCGTTAATTATCATTTCAGGCTTCATTTCACAAAATGAGGTCATATCAGGAACTGACTGACCTTTTCTACCATAGCAGCTAGGACAAAATTTGACTAAACTACATGGGGTAATATGAGATACCCAGACATGATAACTCAGAATTAAGCTAGGTGCAGTTTATTTTCTTTCAGACAGCAAATAGACAATATGCAGTTTCAAGGACAGTAGGAAAAAGAAAGAGGCATTTTAAGTCATATTTTTAAAACTCTCTTGGTTTTTCTTCTTAAAAAAAAAAATCCTGAAAATAATTTTTTCAGTTTTGTCTCTAGGCAAAGAAATCCTCTGAATATACGGTTTTCTCTGGAGGAAGAGAAGGATGGGAAACAGATTCTCCTGTTAATCAGCTGGAGTAGATAAGGGAAGCTGGCTGAGGTTTTGTATGTAATTCCTGTTTGCTAGCTTTGAATCATCTCACTGTTGGTGCTACCTCATCATCTTGGACATTTTGCTTCAGATAACGCCCAAACATAAGGCCCCCATGTGATATCGCAGGAACTGTAAAAGAGAACTTACCGAACACTGCTCTGTAAGTGGAAAACTGAGTGTTTCTCTTGAAATCTTTTAGCTTGTCCTCGTAGGGAAGATAAGACAATTAAAAAGTGAGCAAAGTCCTACAAGAAGGAAGGAGATATCCTAAATTAATGGTTGTATAATATGTCTATAGCAGTAACTCTGAAGTCAAAAGTCTAGAATATGAGTGCAGATGGATGTATAGTACCTATCAGGTGAATAAATATATTACAACTACGACRGTCTTTCATTAGTTTCTGCATCATGATCGATAAATAAGAATTAAATTATTACATACAAAGAAGAACAATTCATTTCTATTTCAGGGAATTATTTCAATGTTGTTTAAGGATTCATTTTGACAATAGGAAAGCCCTTATTTCACGTCTTCATTTATGCTAAATGCTGTAGGTATGAATATACTGTAAATCTAATGCTTTAGTGTTCACATATTTTCKATCACTTCAAAGCCAAGAAACTTATATATAACTGCAGAAGTATTTTCACCAATTAGAGGGCTGCACAACCTCTGTTCATTAAAAAGTGTTATAGTAGCTGTTCTGCAGTAGTTCAATAAAGTGTTTGAGTGTTTATTCTAAGAAGAAAAAGGAAAAAAGTAGTATCTCTATAGCAGTGACTCACTAAATAGCCCTGAAGGGCTACTGTAAGCAGTGAAATTTACCTAAGATGTCAGTGCTAGAATTATTCTGTAAAGTCATCCTTACAAAGTTATTTGAGGAAAGTTGATATGCCAGGCATTTCAGCTCATTAATTTGCAGTGCCGTTGTCGCAGTGAACACTAAAGATTCCTCTTTAGTATGCTGGTAATTTTCCTCTGGTTTTTTTTTACAGTCTAGTGAAGTACTAAAAGACTCTAAAATCTGTCCACTTTAACTGATGATCAGATAGTGAATTTATCTCACTGCTGACTTTCTAGAGGAATCTACCTTGCAAAACACAAAATGAATTGTCTCTGAGATATTATTTTCAGTGTTGAGATCACGTTCACAGATGCCAAGCCTGAATCAGTGGTTTTAAAGCTTACTTCAGTTTCGGATGTACAAAATAAATATCCAGTGGGGATCCCTTTATGAATTTGGTGTTCATCAGCTGGTATAAAGAGTGCTTCCTATTCTGGTCACCTTCTGTGGACCTCTTAATTGCAGTATCTGAGTCCCATAGACTGAAAATCACTGTCCTGGATCAGCATCCCATTTAACTAAGCAGTGTGCAGAATAGACCAGAGAGGTGTTCTTGCCCCAGAGCGTTTGCAGCCTACTTCCTGTTGAAAAAAAAGAGAATGTTTTTCAGCTTGTATGAGACTGAGCAGACTAGCTCTCACTCTAGGTCATTAAAAAACAAATTAGGCTTTGATTCTGCAAATCTTTATGTGATGTGCAGCAGAATATGAACTTGTGAGCAAGGCCAATGCTGGGCACAAATGCCATGTAGCAAATGCTGTTCCCATTTATACTATGCTCTCTCTCAAGTGACAGGATACGCTRAACCAGAAACCCCATAGTGGCCTGATCTCTGGCATCATTTGAATACACTGGATATGCTGATCCGATATCTTGCTGATAGCTCTATTCTTTAACATCAAGACTGCTAATTAGAAGTTCTGAGCAAAAATTCTCTAAAGAAAACTAGAGCTGCTGAGCCAGTATCGTCACAAGGTCTTGATTTGCCACCAGTCCAGGATAACCAGAAATGCCCAGTCAGTGGCCTGAAAAAGGCTTGTGGTTATACAGGTAGCCAGTCATCTGAGGATGAGCAAATAATGAGTCTTCTGCCTTGAAGCTAACGTGAGCTAACATGGGCCTCATTAACATCTCTGAAAGACCGAGCAGTTTACCATAAATGTTTGTCTTTCTCCCTAATTCTTCTTCATCTGGATAAATAATGGAGATGTACAACTGCTAAACAGAATTAAAATAGAAGGCTAAAGAGGACAGTATGATTCTGTCACTCCTCTGTCATCCTGAAAAGGGCCAAACAGTTCTCTGCACATTTTCTGCTTCCACTAAATAATAAAAGATCCGAATCTAAAACAGTAACTATTTCTATTTTTCAGCCCTAAGTCAGATGGACTCCAAGAGTGCCACAGAAAAGTACTCTTACTTTCAGACCCTGTAGACTTTATATATGAGGTCACATAAGAAAACTTTCTAAGCAAGGCTCCACTTAAGTGAACAAGTTGATAGCTGAGACAGTGACATCCACAAGTCTCCTCCAGATGTTCTGGGACTGGGTGAGTGGGTCTGGACTCACAGGAGAGGAGAGGAGCAGCTCTCCTTTACAAGGTCCATGAGCAGCCTCACAGCCTACAAAGCTGTCAGCCAGRCAGAGACAGAAGAGCTCTTACCACTATTTTCTGTATTTCAGTTGTTCCCAGGGAAGAAGAAAGAACTAAAGAACCAATGAATTCTCCCCAAATTACTCTTGTAGATGTCAAGAATGTCATATGACATGTAGATACATGGATACAAGGATATTTCAGATGACTTGTATCTCCTGCCCTCTCTCCAGTCTTTTGAGTTGCCCTGCTAGAAGAAGTTTTGGAAATCCTTATATATCTGACCACTGCTTCTTGTGTGTTCTTCAGTGGCTGCAGGAAAAATACATCTTACTTGTCAGAGCTGAGCAGGTTCAGGTCCAGGTAGCTGAAGCCAAGATGCCTGGACTAATAGTGTAGCAGGGYTAGTGTGGCTCTTGGTATAAGGAAAGAAATAGTGTTCCTGTTCCAACTTACTTTTACTATTTTCTCCCAACTTCTGTCATATTTGCAGCTTCATGCCAGGCCACTTCAACTCTTTCCACGATCTTTTCACTTCATAACATGACACTGTCCTCAAAATTGGTAAACATACCACTGGAAGGGGCAAATAGGTGATTAGCCCATGGTACTGAAAGTTCAACATGCAAAAGGTGAAATCAGATATAATGGAAGCTATTCCTGGCTCACCTGCTCTTTGAAGACTATTGCTAACAGCAGAGGAAAAGCTTAACAAGTCTAACAGAGGAAAACAGAAACTGGAAAAGATCAGTGATTAAGCATAAGGCAAGGAAACTGTAAAACTTGAGAAAAGTATGGAGGAGTCAGTCTGTTTTTAAAAGTGGCCGCTCACAGAAGAATTAATTTGTCTGGTTTCCAGTGTTAGCCAAAGCCCTGACACAAATGGGCACAGCACAAAAAAAGATTTTTCTAACTTATTGTGCCTAGAGGAGCACTGAAACTTCCATAAGATATCTCAAGATTTGTGGGCGTGAGTGTGCCATCAGAACAGTATTAAACCATTTGCCAGTATGGGGTGGATGACAAGGATACTTCAAACAGCAAACTCAGTGGGATTTTCTGGGTATAGGGTTCACACACACAGGGGAGAGCAAGGACTTCCAAGTCCAAGCCTGAGAGTAGTGTGGGGAAGAGGAGCTGTCCTTTGCTCAGTCACACACCTTAATACGAGATGACAGCAATCATGGGAAGACTGGAGCTGTCGGTAGCAATTTTTTGAACCATTCTATTTCCACAAGATTGAACAGTTTTCTGTCTAGTTCAAGTAGACTGAAATATCCCCTGTCTCTGGGAACACATCTCATGCCTCTTCATCCTGTAGTAAACTGCCTTCTGCTTTGGCTGAATCCAGATCAGTAGGTCCATGCTGGTTTAACTCGGAACAGAATAATTGCCTATAAATCAAAGGAAAGTCAGATGTAACATCCAACAAAAAGTCTACTAAATACAGAAAAGAGATCTCCCAAAAAGCTAGAATTAAAAAAGTTTATCCACACAGACGTATGAGAGACCATTTCTGTGTTGCTATCTGCAGCCAATTTGTGGATGGCTAAAAGGATTCTTTATAAATTATTAATACTAGACAATGCACTCAGTCTTTTGTATTGCATTAAAAATTTACATGACTAGTACATTGTACAAGCAAAATCTTATCTCCCTTTCCTGCAAAGAGGCTATTGTCTACATGCTTGTTTGAAATGTAAGTATTGTAAGACACACAAATCACTTTTTGTCCAATGTTTTGCAGCGTATGAGCTTTGATATGGGCACTAAGGTCTTTCTTACAAACAGTGATAGATAGTGATAAATATATCTTATTAGAAACAAATTTAATTAAAATTCTACTAAATCAGAGCCCTAATGCAGAAACATAGCCATAAACAAGACAACCCATTATACTACCATAAACTCACACCCATAAAATTTTTTTGACAAGTCTGTAATTCAGGACAATTTTCTGTCAATGGTTTGTAAATCATTAACCTATTCAATAGGTCATTTATTAACTTTAGCAAACCTGAAGTGGTTTAAATACACTTCCACTAAACTTTATCAGGTACTGTATTCCTCCTTTGCAAGGATTTTTTTAAGATAGTATATTTTTTTTATTAAGCAGATTAATCTTTCATTTTACTTTCTACTTTGCCTTCTATTTTTTTACCTACCTACAGTTTTTTCTATTGATTAACATTGTGTGTTTTTCTATTTATTTAACTACCTTGCTATACTGTTTATAAAGAAAAATTATGAAGTACTTTTTCACTGTCGCTAAATCTTAATTTACACATCAGGTCTTCAATATTTAACAGTCTTAGCCAGATTCTGATTTGACTCACTATAAGTGAAAAATTTGATTACAACTGTGTTCTGCTTTAGTTATTATTTAAGTATTAGTTTGGGCCATACTTGTGGTCTTCCCACTCACACCGGGGAGGCAGCTGTAGAAGAGACTTATCTCACATCAGTATGAGATAATCTGTGTAAAAAAATTAATTGCTTGACATGGGAATAAAATACTCACAGTCTGACCCATATTCAGCATGCAGAGCTGCTGAAATCTATGAGGACAATTCAAGGCACAGAGTAGCACTTAATAGGACTTATCCTCAGCAGCATGAACTGGCAGAGCTCCACTGACTTCAGTGGAGCTTTTGCCAGATTACATCAGYTGAAGATCTGGACCAGTGAGTAAAAGGGTGACAGAATTAAATGCTTTACATTAGATCATTGGCACTGGAGCTTTTCAAAGGAATCTTGCTTGGTTCTTGTGACAGATCAAAGATTTCAGAGTCTGCAATGTACACACAACGATTTGTGTTCCGAACTGAAGAGAGAACAGGAATTATCTGATATATGCCATTCTTACATTTCCATAGAGGACAACAGTAATAAGGAACTGATAAAAATTAAACAAGCAATTATTTTTCTCCAATACCATGACTGCAATACAAGAGATATAAGAAATTTAACTTCTGAGTACTTGAAAACATGTAGAACAACTTGTAAAAGAAGCACCCTTTATGTAGGAGTGGGTTGGCTTTCATTTGCTGCATGCAATCTTGTGAAATAATATTCCTGTGGTACCATTCATTCCAAAAGATGACAAAAGACATCGGTATAGATGTGGCCTTGGAAATATATTTTTTTTCACGTTCTCCAGAACATTTCTGTGAAAATGTTTCTGAAACAACTTATTACAGACTCTCCTATGTGGCATTCAGTCTGTTTGAAAGCTAAACATTGCCAGTTAATCATAACAATGTAAGCATACACCCTGCTGAAACAAAGCTGCTTTGGCATGCCAGGAGAGAGTAGTTTTATGGAAAATGAAGGCTTTCCACCAGTGGGAGAAAGAACTGTTTAGCAAAAGGCAGCTGAAATCAACTCTTCCTGGAAGGTCTTTGAATCTTTTGGCAGAGCTAGACTTCCCCTCATAAGACCACATTAGGAAGACATATAGCTAGCAAACTGAGTGCGAGGAGGAGGTTTTCCTCTTTCAGACTGTCTGACTGAGACAAGTCTTTGAAATTTAAGCCCATGGAGTCTTGGTGCTAGCCTAATATTCATGGCCTACACCACCTGCCTATATACTCATTCTCTCTCTCCTCTTTTCCACTCTCCCCAACAGTTTAACCATGTTTTCCAAGGATAAACAAAATAACTAGTTTGTGATTCACAAAAGAGTTTGTGATGAAAGCTAGAGGTTTTCTACAGCCATGGTGGAAAATCTAGGAGTCCACATAACACTGGGTGACAGTAAATATGTGGTCAAGTCTTTTTGTTTTGCCCACAGTAAATATGTGGTCAAGTCTTCTAGAGCTCACGGCTATTTCAGAACATTTTTCATTTCAGAAAACTGGGAATTAGACAGAAAGGATAGAATTTACTTTTATGTGCAATTTCTTTTCCTCTGAAAGGAATTAATCTAATTACTGTGAGCCACTTTCTTCATACCTTTAAGCTACTTCCAATCTGCTAATCCAAAATGTTTATAGCATTGACAAGACAATGTAGAAGAAGAAATAATGACTTAAGATGTAGCCACACTGTAGGATGATGAAAGGAGAGGAATTTAAGAAATACCAAATGTTTCAAGGACCGTTTCCTGSGCATGTGTGTGGTTTTTTGTGTGTGTGTATGTTTTTATGTGTGTGTCCTTTTTTACATCTGTGTCCGTGTTTCCTGATGGAAAATATTAGCATTATGCAGTTGTTCATCTTGAATACTTTTAAATATGCATTTAATTCCATCACAACTTATGTTTAAGGAACATACAAATTGAAAAAATATCTGAACTAAGATTCCTGTTTAATGCCTTCTGAGGATAACCACAAACCTCCACCATATATCCTTACGTGTCTGTTTCCATTCATTCATGTATTCAGCAGAATCATTAAGATCTCAAGCACAAGAAAACATTGTCTGATTATGTTTAAATGTAACTTTGCAGTACTGATTCTCCATTTTCATCTTCTTATAGCTCTGGATATCCCAGAGAATTGTTTTGTTGGTTTCTTCTCTTAGGTAGTACACCATCAGTTCTTCAAGTCCAGATTAGTATCTTTTTTAAAAAAATAAATGTGTTTGTGAAGCACTCAACATGTTGTTGAGCACCAAATAAATCACAGCTTCCTGTCTGGCAATAATCCCATGAAACAGTATTTCTTGTTGCTATTAGCAAAAAATGGCAACGTCCAGGGTCAATGTAGCTGTCTGCTTTGGGAATTTTTCAAARAGTTTTGGATTTTTTCTCTTTTTTCTGAAGATGTTGCTTGGAATTCCATATTTAACTCACATGATCTGATTAAATAGATTTTTTTCTTTATCTGTTTAAATTAGAAATCAAAATCATTGCTATTTTCTTTCAAACTTAGCAAGATTTCTGATTGAATGCAGCGTTATGCTTTCAAATAAAGCAAAGTTCTGGAACTTGAAGCCAGTTGTATGTGAACTTAAGTATGATAATAAATGCTAAAATGTCATTAAAACTGACACCATGAGCAAACACTGCAACTATGACATTGAGCAGAACCCTTCCATTTTATAGTGTCATTTTTTAATTTCTTAGCCAAGATAGAACTGATTTCCTACAGAAAATTGCTTTACTGGACATAAAATGGATAACTTGCCAGTCAAGCAAGCTTACATCTCTACATGAAGATTTCTTTTCAAAATACTTACCTTATGTATTTTATTTGGTTTATTTGGTTTATTTAATTTATATCTTTATTTTACTTTCCTTTACCATTAAAGATTCAACTGTCCTATTCAGCGTGCACTGGATTTAAATTATGCAGTCCTATGAAAATGCAAATATAAGCACACTGTAAACTATCAATGCTTTTAATACATTTTACCATTTTATTCCAATAATAATGTTAGAGAGCATCAGTGTAATCACAGAACTTTCTACAGCTTCCTGACAACATTTTGGGTTCTACCCTTTAGTGGAAATTTAATGTCAATGAACAGATGACAATTTATCAACATTGATAGAACATTGCTTTGTGAAGCCCTCAGCAGCTCAGCGATTTGTGTGATTGATGTACYAATACCGAAACAGTGTGCACTCTGGGACGAAGACCACTGCATTTACACAGGAGCACCATTTTCTTGTCAAACTACAAAAAAATACAGTTTAGGGTTTTTTGTTCTTTTGCAAGTTGCGTTTCCACAATAACATGAAGAAACATATGAACACAGATGGGGGCCAAATAATTGAATTTCCCAGAAAAACCCAAACATTCCAAGCTTGACCTTACCCATATTGACTTTCTGAATAATTTATGCTAAAATAAAGCATACCATTAGCTCTTCTACAGCCTGTGACTCTTTAATGTACTATTACCCAGTTCTGAGAAGTCAGAATGAGCAGTTTTCAACTAGTGAGTTCATTGGTCTGGGTTCTGGTAGTTAGAAGGCATTTGTGTTAGCCTAAAACATTCTTCCTTCTTTTTTAACTTCTGAAATTATTTCTTGGGTCTCATGTTTTTAATGCAYGTCAGTGACCACGTGGATGGAATCCAATAGACCCAACTATGGTCATCTAGCTTTCTCAAGCCAGAAACTTCGGTTCCCTAAACAAGGAACAGAGAGGAGCCTGTTTCCAGGGCACTGTTACAGCACTTAAGACAGAAGCTAGGCTTACTATAAAACTTCTGAATAACCTGTGGCAGCAGATCTGGACTGTGTAAGAAACACATAAACACCTGCTTGCAGATCTAAATTGTTCCTCAAAGAAGAATTTTAAAAATTCTTAAAAAAAATCCTAAAAATTACTAAAGTTAGAGGGTGTGAGTACTCCCTGAAGCTTAAAATGCCATTCAGATATAATCATTTAAGGCTTGGTTAAGGGATCAGATTCCCAGAAAGTTYACTAGAATTTGAATCATCTTGCCATATCTTCTCAATGCAACTTTACTATTCTCATTCTGAAAAATGCATCCTTGTCCCTTTCATTTCCATTCACAATATTGCTTTGCAGATCTTCCTCTTGGTTTATCATTTTAATTGTTTCACCTCTCTCTGTCTCTCAGATCAGCCATTACTTATGTTTTCAGTTTCATAGCCTACTCCTACTCTATCATCTTTCATTCATCACTGAGAGATTAACTTTCCTTTCAGTCAGCCCAGATTCCTGTCTCCTTTCACCTCCTCGTCAGATTTCTCATCCAACATCTTCATTCCTTTGTTTATGCAGTCCATTATATTTATATTTGAAAACAATTAAATTGACACCCTACAGAAAATATTATCCATCAAGCTGCTACATATTATGCATTGCTTTTCCTCTCTTTCTGTTCTACTGGTTTTATACCTATGTTTAAAGCTCCCTGGAGCAGTTACCATGATTTCTGGTTGTATTAGGAGAGTAGCTAGCACAGTCAGTCCCATGAGTGGAACTCTTTAGCATTCCTGAAATGCAAATACAGATTGTAATAACAAGAATAATTAAAATATAATAACACTRATAATAATAATATTTACATCAACTCTCTGTTGCTTAAATCATAATTAAATTATATTGTTGTATATGGTAGGAAAAATATGTTTCTTTACTCCATTTCATTACCTACACTCATGACATTTCTTAATTATACAAAAAGAGGGAGTGCAATTTCAAACACTAAATATTACCAAAAATGTTATCCTTATAAGAAAGAAATCTGCTACTTTTGATATTTATGATCTAGCCAGTTGTAAACTCAAATATGAGTAATGTCTTAATTGGCATCTACTAGAAATTCTTTTTTTACTTTTGTCTGCCTACTTGAATAGCCCGGAGAATTGGCTACTCAAATCTCATCAATGTAATTGGCTACAGAACTGACTGATCAGACACTGCAATGCAACCTAATTAAATTCATTCAAGAACCAGGAGTTCACACCCTGAGTAACACTTTTATTCTTATAGGGCCCCATTTTTCCTTGACTGAAAACACTTAGGACATGAGGCTCTTAGCTGAGCTCTTTGGTTTGCTTCTTTCTACTTAAAAAATGTAACAAAAAACTTCTGTTTCCAGAAATGAGAAATGAAACAGGTGAGAGATCATTGTTCAATACTTTTTTAAACAACGTGATGTGTTATTCGACTGTGATACAAGTGTTTTTTTAAGTTGGCATTATAGATTACTCTGGTAAAATCTACATTACATAGCATTTGAAAACTGTTTATGGTATTGGATTTGGACAACACATGGAGGGAGAGCTTTGGAGAGTGTTTTTGTTTGTTTATTTTGGGGTTTTTTGTTTGTTTGTTGGGKTTTTTTTGCTGAGTTAATATTTCTTTCTGTGGGTTGAAACATTGTTATAYAAGGTGAAGGTCTGACTGGCTCACAAGCTAGGTTGTAAATCCTTAGTAAGAGATACACTTTGTGATGATCTAATTATTATTACCAGTAGAAATCCTTGTATACCAATTCCTTAGGTGGCTGGTGGTAGTCATTATTGCCCAACTGTCAAACTGATGTCTCATCAACAAAATTCGTTGCTCTCCTAATGTCATGCTTAGTAAGTTTGAAAAAAAAAAATTGTGTATGTCATTTGTTTCCACTGCTTAAGAAGTTTAAGTGTATCCTCAAACCCTCTATCAACTAGCTATGTTAAGACCCACCTTAGTGTGAACACAAGAACGAAGACAGAAGATGGCATGCAAGACACTACTATTTCCAGCCTAGGGAGATAGAGTGGAACACATCTGCACTGTGCTGTAGGACTGAGGAAGAAAACTCCGCCTTTTAGGCCATAAACACTTTCAGGCAGCAACTGCCTTGTGTTTGCTGTATTTAGCAAGTCCAATTTCACCTGGTGTTTTGAAAATGCTGTGCATGTAACCCTGTCTATTTACAGCAATGCAGCACAAGAGATCCTTGAGCTAATACTGATTGGAGTCAAAGCCGTGTGATGTCAAAGAGAGGTGCAGCTAGACAGAAGCAGTACCTTGTGTTCTGGAAACAATGTAAGCTATGCTAAGACAGGGCTGCAACCAGGCTACAAAGCCTAGCTTCTGAGTAACAGCATTGGGCTGACCCAGCTACACACTTTTTTGGTACTACAGCAGGTATGTTCTTACTGGTTTGGGCAAATCTGTACATTCTCTCCCTTCTTGTTCAAGTCAGACATACCTGTGTCTTCTGTTACTGCTTCTGGGATGTTGTAGTCTAATGGATATGTTATAAAACTTTGCCTAGCACATTATTATTTAGCTGAATATCTTCTGAAACAATGTATTCCATTGACTACCATCAAAATAGGAATTCTGTGCTTGCATGACTTTTTGATACCAGAATGTATGATCCTTGGTAAAATGATGGATACATACAAGTTACAGTGAAGTATATGTGCTGACAGCTGGAAAAGCTGAACATCATAACAAAATTTTTATGCTCTGTGATGCCCAGTGCAGGCATTCCATTTCTCTTCATGGAATTGCTGCCTAGATCAAGCTCTCCACTCTCTGCAATTCCTCTTGTCTGTCTTTCTCAACTGCATTTCACTGGACACTAGTTGTCAAAGACCAAGGAAACTGCCTCTGAATTGCATTAAATTTAGCATCTTTATAAGATGACATGATATAAAGTTGGCAAATGCAAACAAGGTACTTGACAGAATTCATTTCTTCACTTGAAAAAGATACACAAGCAATGACTGTAATTTCAAAGCTCTTGTTAAGTAGGTAAACCTTGGCGTGAACTCAAAATATGGGAGGAAATAGCCCTTCATTCTTCACCAGATATTCATCAGCATTACATTCAACTAAAATGTTTCTGTGGCAACTTTTTTACACTCTAAACTGTTCCCACGCTGTTTCTGATGATCCTGATTATTCATAAGGGTATAGATCTCACCTTAATTGTATTGTAATATAAAAGAGATAATTTGATTTGAATGGAATAATTCATTCAACTAAACAGAAAATAATGAATCTTAGGGATAGCTTGGCCTCCTGACCTCTCATGTTCAAAGGTAAATTTATGTTAAGAATGCTTAGCTGAGAGGAGTTTCTTCTRCAGAGGGACTTCCCTCTTGCATCCAAACCTTGAGAACTATATAAACAACAGTCAATAAATATCATAAGGCATCTACCAGCAGTTTTTAGAAGTTTTTTGATGTTATTTTGAACATAGGGGGGGTGGGGGTGGGGGTGTATGCTCTGCATGGTCTAACGTAAGACAATTAAATGTGTATATATGTATGTCAGTGTGTAAAAACTGTGATTTCCCACTGGGCCTATTTAAATACTGCTTTAATACAGAATGTACCTTTTTTCTTAATATGCCATCAACTTTCCCATGACAGAGGGATGTGTTTCTCTTTTTGCAACAATTGCCAAGCTTTCATATATCATTTAAATGTATCCTGAAAAGATGAAGATAGAGATATGAATAAAAAAAAAAAATTAGCTTCTACAGTGCTAATCAACATATATTGCATAACTATAAAGTAGTTATAGGTGCAGCAAGTTCATATACAGATCTTCATTTGCCTAGCACACTCTAACAGTTCTTCAGTTAAAAGCCAGTTCTTAGGTGGTGAGACATTCCTCTTCTGTTTTAGCTGACTTTACTACTGCAGAGACTATTGCAGAAGTGACATAATCAAGTGAGTTACTTCAAAGAACAACAAAAAAAAAAGCTGCGATCTTTCATATATTTGCCGTAATTGCTAAGTGACTGAACAAAAAATGTATAACAAATATCAAAAGGAAATCTGGAGTTAATAGTATGTAAATTCAAGACAAAATGTGAAAATAATAAATAGCAACAATATTGTAAAATATGTGAAGGCAGAAAATGCAAGCCTAGAGAAAAATATCTCTGATAGCCAACATGTCTTTCCCRGTCAGAAGTTAGTGTTAACATTCCTGATATTTCTGCAGTCACATCTCCACCTGCAGTGGACAAAATGAATGAATCAGAATAGCTGACTGTCACAAATGAGTGRTTTGGAGGCCGCTTAAAGAATCACCGRCAAAGGTATTAACAAAAAGTGATTTTAACAGAAATTTATAAAATCGTGACTTAACAAAATTCAATGGCAATGTTCACTCTATTACTTATTACATGGATTAAGCATACAAAGGAAAATCATGTTAGAATTGAGTTGGAATGATTTATATAGGCACTGAGGACCAAAAGGCTAGGGGAGACCCTCCCATTGAGTCACGAGGTTCAGAGAAGACCTGGCTGGATCCAATCTTAGTCTCAGACTTGGACAACGGTTTATGTCTAATACAAA
>JASVER010000062.1:98118-177769 GCA_030449065.1 Oceanodroma leucorhoa
CCCCCCCGTTGAGTTATGAGATTCAGAGTAGACCCCCTTGCTCTCTAAACTCGTTCTCAGAGAGGAGTCTAGATGTGGCCGGACCCACCCCTAGTCTCAGGCTTGGTCAATGGTTTATGTCTAAGGGATTATATGTGTTCAGCAGCAGTCTGAAGTTCATTCACGGTTTTAAGGTGGATCATAAGTTTTTAGCAGCATTTAATCATTGACTAATTTATCATTTCCAAAGTGATTTAATAGAGTCTACTACAATCACAACAGTGACTTAATTACAGATTATGCTTATTACTGATTACCTAAATCAATTCACACACATACACATATGAAGGTTATCTAAATCAATTCACACACACACTTAARCATCCAAAGCTAGATAAAGGTATGTGTTAAAAATTTCCCTCGAGTCTCGTGAAATATTCACGTTAAATGTCTTGGCATTTCTCAATGGGTGAAAGGTTGAGCCCTGAGGAGTGTCTCAGCTGAGGAGTGTTTCAGCCCAGGTCCCAACAGTCCTCCCAATATCACAAACTCTCGAGTTTGCAAGCTCTGAGACGTGTCCCACTCAGAGGGAAACTCTGGGCACAGTCCACTGCGGTCCAGAAGAGCTCAAAGGGTCTCACTTAGGACCATTGTTTATAGGTTTGCAAGATGATTGGCTTTAGACATCCATGAAAATTCTCAAGATTTCAGTAACAATGGTGCCGTTCCACTCAAGTTAGGACTCAGATAAGGGTATCAGGGGAATGATGAATTGTCCCACTTTCATCCCCCACCTGGGCCAGACAGCAGGAGTTCCTGGTATGGTCAGTACTGGTCCCCCACCTCAGCCATGCAAGAGTGCTTGGCTTCACTGTCCAACTCATTACACAAAGGCCAAAGTCCATCAGGAGTTTCTGACATCATAGAATGGCCTATGAGAGGGGGAGAGGAGGAATGCACCACCACACTGAGATTCCTGTTTCTTATTATTACCTACAGCAAAAGTTCGTTACCTTTTAAAAGGTAAGGAATCTTTTAGTTTTAATATAATTTTTATTTATTATTTAGATGGTCCACATTATAGAAAATTTAGTTAGGGCACAATATTTTTTTGTTGCAAATGACTGAATTCTGATAAACTTATGAGTAAGGAAACACTAGGAGTACCAGTTTCACAGTCACCCCACTATCAGATATGACAAATACATCTTTAAAATAATGGCAAAGAATATTAAAGCCAAGAATCAGACAAAGAAACCATCTATTGTCTGCCAGCTTAAACAATGTAGCAACAAAACTTAATCTTCAGCACAAAGAAATTTGGAAACATCCATTCACATTTTATTGAGGTGTTTTATTGTTTATGCAGTGTTAAAGTAGAACTCACTGTCACACTGAGGTAATAGAAAATATTTCAAACATCTTGTCTAAATAAGCCTGGTATGATTTTTTCTGTGTCATTCCTGTAGCGTTAAAATGATATTTTATTGTATTGTTCTGCACATGAGGTCTAACTGAGATATTTTAGAATTGGAGAATGGTAAGCATATTTTGTCAAGTAATTGTGAAAAAAAAAGGTGTTTTTTTCCAAATTGTGGACATTTTTTAGTGTTTTAGTGAAAAACTTTTTTTCCAATTATTTGGAGATTTAGAAGATAAGAAAATCTCAAAAGAATAAAAAATCTTAGTTTAAAAAAGATCTAATGAATGAAGAAGAATTGTTACCAAGCTGTAAGAACTACTTTTAGTTAATTACAGTTGAGTTACAGGAAAAAAAAAAATCTTTTATCATAACCAAATTTCAGGACGTGATTTGAAGAAAAAATACTGAACAGCATTTCAAATTATTCACTCATGATCTAAATCCTGCTAATGTACTACTGATGTTATCGGTCAGTGAATTAAAGATGTCTGCTGTGGCAAGGGGGAGAGGGACAGCATGTTCTCCCTTCTGTCACATGGTGGGAGAATAAGTTCTTCAGGATGGTGTTAGTGCATCGGGAGAGGAGAGACATGGTTCCTATTTAGCCACTCATTAAGGACATGTCTGAAAACCACCAGCTTAAGTGCTAAGGAAAATGGGAAATCATATTCATTTAACCATTTTTTCTGAGGTATTTAATAGACGTAAAACATCTCTTCCATAGATCCACATTACTTGATAGTGACCAGTGGCATAATAATTATGAATATGATAAGAAATCACTAGGGAAATTAGAGATTCCTGAAAATTTAATGTATAGACCACTCTGTAGACAGTAATCTTGTCACTGTATAGAACCTACCTATGGTTTGCTGGTTTGGGGGGGGGGGAGTTGCTTTGTTTTGTTTTTTAATCTGAGGGCTTTGAACAATGCTATATGGTAGAATTTTTTTTTTTTTTTTTGTTTACTAACCTTTACTTATATATCATGACACAGAACGGAGGATATTCACAGTTCTAAAACAATAGCAGTCCACTTCTGCAGCTCAAGAGCACTTTTCCTCCTTGTCATTTTAAAAGCTAATGAACTATTTCCAACAGTCATGAAATGAAGTTAGAACCAGTGCTATAATCAAAGTTACAAAACAGTCTTATTGATTTGATAGAGGAAAGAGTGGAAGGCAATAAAAGTATACAACAACTTGTCTTTCCTGGTAATGGCTCATTTAATGAAGCCAAACCAAGAATAACACTCATGCCAGACACATCCATCCCACTGATAATCCCCAGCAGTGCTCTATCTACAGTTTTGGATTTAAGTTTCTGGGAAACAAAATCACAGTAGTCAGTCTGTAATGCTTTATTGCAAGACGTAAATGGTGCCTGCATAAGAAAGACATCACTATGTGAATGCAAATGATTCTTCTTCTTTTGTCTTCAGTAGTCAGATAATTTTAGAAAAACTTTGAATTGCTTTAAAAAATAATCCATGAAACAGAGTATTTAAAATATATTGACAATGTCTTACGGCTGCCAGAAAGACTCATTCTCTCTCATACTGTCTGTAACACAGATTGGCATCTGCACAGGAATATATGAGGAAGCTGTTTATACATTTCATCAGCATTCTTTCAATAATCCACACTGCTATTGGACATCTGGAATCTAAAAATATACATTGTGCGTTTCTGAAAACCATCCTGGTCTCATCCACTGGAAAAAATAATTGCTTATTTTTTACCATGAATAACCTRCCTTAAGGCACATGTTGCTAGCCCTCTCCTGTGGCTCAGTTCTGCTTTTGCAGAATCTTTAACGATGAGCCTGTACCAGTTATAGTGTATGTCTATCTTTCCTTCCTGTCAGGAGAGGGGTAACTTCACCCAAACCAGCAGATGCAAAGTAATTATACCATATATGTGTGAACTAGTCCCAAAGAGAAATCAAAATGAAGTATGCACTGGCACACCTAACCCTCTAGGGAAGTAATTCCACTTGAAAGTAGCTCCCTCAGCACCTATTGTGCAAAGTCATTATTTGAAAAAGTTTCGTTTTCTGGCTCTCAACTGGAGGACTCTTTGAGGACACACACACATTTAAAAAAAAAAAAAAAAAAAAGTCTTTTTCACAGTTATCTTGAAATGTTATATATTTTCATGTATTGTGAACATGACAGTAATCTGGGTTGTGTTTCTTCTTTTTCAGAAGATTCAGAAAGCTGCACAGGAAAAGGTCACTATCTTTAGTTTTTTTCCAATTATTTGAAGATGTTAGAAGATAAGAAAGTCTCAAAAGAAAAAAAATAAAGAAATCTTAGAAAGAGAGGTAAACAGTGTATATATGGGAACAGGCCTACCTTTTCATGAGCAATGAATGTTTGAACCCTTCGAATTCAACCTGCGTAGTTAGGACATAGGCTGCTTCTCCTGGTCCTGTACTGTGTTTGTATAAGCAGGTAAGCATCTGTTCAGAGAAAGCTTTTGTAACTTMATTTTCCATGCCTATAACACTCAATAATCCTTGAAATGTAAACCCTTTTAGCAAAAGTTAAAGAAACACTACTTTATGAGTGTTAAGAATTCTTATTTAGAGAACATTTCTACTTTCTGTTGAATACTAGCTGTAGAGACTACAATACATAACAGAATAAGGTCTATGGATATTGTTACATGTTTTCTAAAAATGTGAGGTCTCAAGCCTGTGCTAGGGGATTTTTGAGGGTTCCATGATATTCCCCAAATGAACAGAATCCCATCCAATTAAAAAAAGAAAGAAAAAAACTTTCAAAATATTTTTATTTTCCTGCTTTCTAAATGTGACAGTTCTGAATTTATAGTAGTTAGTATTAAAAAACTCAATTTTTCTTAATTTTTTTTTGCTTTAAGGATCACCAAAATAGGGGAACATGAAGATAAAGAATAAAGAAATTTAATTAAACAGTGTTCAGATTTCATTTACCCAGAGTTAATGCCTTGTTTTCCAATTACCTTCATACAAGTTTTCCATCACTGTCACACAACAAAGCATAACTCTTCAAAATGACTGTGTGTAAACTCACAGCAAGAACTCAGTGGAGCACACATGGGAAAAAAATGCAGCAGGTCTAACCTTATTAAAGGACAGCAGAACATTATTATTCCTTCAGGCTGGAACAAAATATTTATCAGCAGTCTCAAATGTGATCTTATCTTTCAATATTTGCAAATTGTTTTCTCCATGACAGTGTAATTACACAGTCACAAGTTTTTCTGTTTCAGATCATGGCACCATTCTTCTGAAGATATTTTAGCACTGTTCTTTTACAGTCAGAATTATAATGTTAAATTAAAGGAAAGATTCTTTTTACCTCCTCACAAGCCTTTTCTGAGATTTAATCATCTCAAATATTCTGTATGCCAGAAAATACTTCTCCAGTCTGAGACCTGGGAATGATAAAAATAAGAAATGAGAGCTGGATGTTGTATTTGATTTTTGTAGGTGCTGAATGTGTTCCACATATACTGGAAAGCTCTAGCAGTCTGTGAACAATATATTTCATGAGAACTACTGCAGCCATGCTAGTCATTAAATAGATGAATAAAGGTATTGAACAAACGTTAGGAATAGAAAAGAATAAGTGTAACTGGAGGTGATTGTTGACTGTTCCAGCAAGTGAAACATTCTGAGATTTAAAAAAAAAAAATCTCATATCACATCAAGAAGAAACAAAAAACTTCTGAAGATTTTTAAAGAAAAAGAAGCCACAGAAAAATAATTTAAAAAGTGCCATAGTGCAGGGGCACTTACAGGGTTACATAAGACAGGGTAGAAGTACCTTCTCGGGGTCATCACATATTTGACCTCTTGGAGGTACACAGCTTGAACAGATGCGTACTACTTTAAAAATAATGCACTCTCACAGAAATACTAACGACTTCTCACTTTTTGACTGAAAATTATAGAAAAGTTCCTAACCAGCTGTAGATGGATCACCAGCTTGATCCCCATGACAGATTGCATAGTCTGTTTTCAAACGCTGTTTCCTTTGTCCTTTTGTACATTTCAATGATGAATTTCCTCACTTTCTTTGGAAAACTAATCTACAAGTTACTAAATCTCATCTTTGCTCGATATAGCTGATCACTGTGGAAGATACAGAGGTATTACTTTTATAACAGGTATATATCTGCATTGTTTCCTGTGGTCTGGAAAATGAATCATAAATGTACTTCATATATCAGCAAAGTATTATTGTGGGCTTTATATATAAATAGGCATTTATTTATTTATTTATTTATACATATATATATGTATGCACACATGCAGAGCCAGTGTTTTGCTTAGTAGTTCAAAGTAGTATATTTAGTTTAGTTTAGTTTTAGTTGCTTCAGTTTAACTTGGTAAAGTTTTTTATTAAAATAATTAAAGATGTGCTTCATCTGTAATGGTACTTCCAAAAACTTTGATCATGAAGAATTACCACCATTTTCCAAATATTTGTTGGTTTATTTTATTAAGTAATCCTCCAGGTTACGTCCAAGGCCAAGTCCACAGGATTTCCAGATACTCTTCTTGGTTTTAAGAGCAAATCTTTCTGCTTAGTCTTTTGGCAGGCATAGGTTTTTACAAAACAGAGTGAAGGAAAGGCATATGAGAGAGAGAGAAAGAAAGAATGAAAATAGTGGGAGTGGCATCAACGAAAGATAAAAATATGAGCAGTTCCTGCAAGGTAATATGGGAGCTTTAAATAATATAGAGAATAGAGAAGTTAAATATTTTCTAAATTTTTTGTTCTCAGAAGGGTACTCACCCTTTGAGAATTATTTCTCGTAAAGTTGAGTGTCCACCAAAAGGGTTAAAGTGCTTTGTCCTATACCCTGACGAGATTCATGTCTGTGCAAAGATGATTGAGAAGGACTTTTGGAAAGCTGTATTTGCAAATCACATTAACTATGTTTTTACTGGAGGCAATCTAGRACTGCTGCAGAGGTGGGGAGAATAGCAAAGGCATCTCTTCATTTACTGCCCAAAAAATATACTATCACTTGTAAAAATCCTCCCAGTTACAAAGGAAGCTGCAAACTGCATATTCATGGCATCAATATAGTAAATTAGAAATAAGATAATATTGTGTTTTCTCTTTCCTTGAGGTTTTACTTGAATGGCTTGATGACATGTTAGTGGTAAGGCAGTAGGTGGGAAGTAAYGAGGTCTTCTAGACAACACCAAACATAGCAACAAGATCTTATATCTTAGTACTAACCTTGGAATACTGTGTGAAATCTTTCTTCATTTACTTTACAGTCTTAGAACATTACATAAGCCTTTTCTAAAGGTGAAAGCTGACTTCCTTATTGCAGTAGTTTTTGCAGCCAAAAAATTTATATGTTGCAGGCAAAAAAAAGAGCAGAACCCTTTCTTTAAACATACCTTTTTTTTTTTTTCCTAAAAAAGGGAAAGAAACACTTTTATTTGAAACAGATATATGTCTTGCGATAAATGTACGTTGCTTCTATAATTGTATTTCAACCTCTGCATTTTACTGTTTAGTGGAACTGTTGACGAAAAATCAACACCAAAAAAAATGAAGAAAGGAAAAAACAAAAAGGAAAAAGGGGACATGATGAAAGAGAAAAGGGAAAGGAAATTGTTGTTGAAACTGGAATGAAATACTGAACAAATTTTTTTTTTTAGCATTGAAAGAAGTATTTGTGAGCCTACAAGGAGAAACTGTGCTTTTGTAACTCACAGGATAGAACACAAAGCTAACAGCAGGACTTCTGGGTGCCAATCCCTGCTCCTTGGACTGTTCAAGCATTGAGGTGTTTAAGAAAGAAAATAAATTAAAGATGGGGGATATCCAGTGAGAAGTAGTCTCATTCCTCTCTGCTTGTTCTCCGTCTGGGTCTATTAGTCTTAGATTCTTGACTGCAGAGTGACCGCAGGTCAGTCTGAAGGATACAAGGTACCCATCCTCCTCCTGGACCCTCACTCAGACTATTCTGTAGATGGATGTCTTGGAAAGACTCTTAGAAGGTAGGAAAGAGGTATCTGGATCTTCTCAGGGTGAACAAGGCTTCTCTGTGTCTTCAGATACTCCAATTAAGRAGGTTGTTTTACTCTAGGAAGGACAGCAGTCTGCTCACCAACTCAGTACCATGCCTTTCTTCAGGAGGAGATTTCAGAGTGGATGAAAATGCTTCCCTGGAAACCCTCACTCTATCTACTTTGCCTTTCTCTGGGAAAGACTCAGAGAGGCATCTTTGCACTAGTTTTGGTCTTCAGACTCAGCTAAAGAGACACTGTGTGCACAACCTAGGTTTCATAGGTGTTTACCACGAGTTCAAGACTTTGGTGGGGATCAAGTGTGGGAGCTCAAGTCTGGGAACAGTAGAAGGTTTAATTTGTCCCAGTTTTGGCATTTCACCTAGACTCCCTAATAGGTCATGGTGACAAGGAAAACTTCCAGAATGTGGTTTATCTTAGTCTCATGTAAACCGGCAAAATATTTTTGATAACATATTAAGAATGTCCATTTCTTACTATAGATAGCAAAGGGAGCCTAGAGTGACTAGCTAAGATTTAGACCTAACATTAGGATGAATGGATCCTGTAGGCTCTAAAATTTTCCTGTTTCTGTGGCTGGCTTTTAAGATATGTCAAGTTTTACTTGAGCTAGACCATACTTTTTAAGCCTTTTGTGACCTGCTGGCTTTGTGTTCTAGTTCTACAGCATTTGTCAGTATTATTAAAGCTGGTCAGAGCCTGTTGAAAGCCCATTACCTTTTTTTTTTCCCCTGTTATAATTCATATCAAAACCGTATTTTAAGTTGGAAAATATATTTTAGTATATTTTATATAGTAATAGAGTATAATTAAACCCTTCAGGAAACATTTAGAAGCTAAATAAGATAAAACTTTTATAAGATAAATCCTGGACAACTAATTCCTTTGGGCTATATCATTCAGACAAAACCTTCTGTTCCAAATTAAACTATCCTTCATCAGTATTAATTAGCTAGTAACTGCACTCAAGAATACACTAGAAGATCAAAAGGGCTATTGGTCTTTCTGACAGCACTGAGAGATTAAAGCTGCTGGTGGTCTAAAGCAGGAAGCTTCATTTAAGCAGTTAAGAATGCTTTCTTTAGTCTGTCCWTTTGTGATATTTCTGTGCTCCTTCTTCCCTCATTACCAAGGTATCAGACTGCTTCAAATCCTCCATACATTTATTCAGTCAGCATGATTGTGAGGTAGGAAACTCAGAGGAGCAATTAAAGGAGGCTTAGAGCGCTGTGTTAAAGGTATGTAGGCAGCTAAACATGAAGGTAAAAGTGCCTAGTGGGATTTTGAAAACCACTCATGGGTTTGAATTACAGAAGGACTTTGTGTCTGAGAGACTAGATGTCTAGCTGTTATTTTAGGTACTGCTAGCCAAAAGCAACTTGAAATCACTCTGTTTTTTAAAGTTCCTTAAAGTCAATACTACTTCTTTTCTTCTCTTTCTCTGCCTTTCTCTTTTCATGTCTCTCTGCTCTGCTTTTCTCCTCTTTTGCCTTGCTTTGCCTTGCTTTGSCTTTCCTTGCCTACCCTTCCAGTCTCATTGTTCCTCTCCCTGTTTCCTACTCTAGCCATTGYTTCATATAGAATAGCCCAACCACTTGCTCCTCAGCAGCAGCAGCTCAATGAATTGACTTTCCAGTGCTCTTCCATGGGTCAAATAAGCATGAGGGTCATAGCTGTGGTGCTGATTCTATATCTTAAGCAAGTTACTTACCCTGCATAAACCTGAGCTAGATCTGATATTGGGTAGCTCAGAACAATCTCATTCTTAAACCTCCTGAGGTTTCACATACTAAGTACTTGGTGTTAGGCATCAGTAGGATTCCTCGAATTGTCTGAACTTTGTTTAGTTCATTCAACTTTTTAGTTATATTTTCCATTTATGGTTGTATATTTGCTTCAGGGAAATGCTGTGCATAATCTCACAAGTACAAATAAGAGTAAAAATAATGCATTTTTTTTTATATGCTTTCAAGGCATGAGAATGTATATTGCGGATTATTTAACCTGTTTCGTTGTAAYGTTTCTGTCACCTGGTTTTCCCTGTTCTATTAATTTTTCTTCTTTCCCTGTATAGTTGAAATTAAAATATCTTCTTTTTATTCTTGTCTGGCTGCTTGGAATTGGATGGTGTTTGATAATGACTTAATTTAGTTGATAACCAAATCAGTAATGCCATTGTGAATTCTCTGATCAGCTCATGGTGCTTGTGAATCAAATAAGTGATCACAGTCATGAAATTAGTTTTAATTTAAGAAAATTAAAGACAGGTTCTGAAAGTTCAAATACCGTCTTAAATCCCATAGGTAAGGTGCTGATTAACCAGTGTGTCTGGCTGACAACTCTCCAAGAAAAATCTATACAAATCTAATATTATAAGTATTATACTATAAAAGTTAATAGCTATTTGTGGAATCAAAAGTAAGGGAAATAAAATGAAAAGTGTTCACTTCTTTATGCAAGATTACTGGGATATTTATGCATCCCATAAAAGGTTTTCACACTGGGAGAAAATTTGACGCTAATTATGGATTATACACTAAAAAAATGGTCTTACTTACAGAAACTCTAATAAGAGTGCAAAATTAAATGCTCAAAGTTAAGGAAAAGCCTTAATCAAGCTTGCTGTGTAACACTTCTTTTTAATAATGTAGGTATATTGGAACTCATTAGATGATTCCATTACATGATACGTCTTAACTTTTTGCAGTTGGGTAATAATAATAATAATAGTATTAAAATGGTAAGAAATTATACAATTCTAGCAAAAATTCTGCTGTAAAGAATTATGTCTTTGTGGTCATCTGCTTGGTTTTTTGCTTACTTTTTTTTAATGTTTGTTCCCCACCCCAATAATTTTTTTTTCTGGAATTTAATAGCTTAACAAAACCAAATGTTAAAGAATTATTCAGTTAAAAATTCAGGCTTCATTTGAGGTTGAAAAATGCCATTAGTAAATACAGTCTATGTGAGAGAAGTTGTCTTTAAGACTTTCTTTTTTTACATATGTCTAAGTTGTATTTATTTTGCCAAGAATGAATAGTTATATAACCTTTATATGACAGTCAGTTTGAATAACATTTCTCACACCCTTCCTCTCAAAAAAATCTTTAAAAAAAAAAGAAGAAAACCACTGAAGACATTAAATAGATTTCAAAAGTAGTCAGAAGAGGAAAAACAGTTCTGTCTCCCTGGGAATAATTTCTCTTCTTGCCATGGAGAAACATACAAGTATGATCTTGGAAAAGTAAAGGTTTAGTTGTACCAAAAATGTCTTCAGCTAGGAAAAGGGTCTGTAAAGTTTATTATTAGCAATTTTACATCATGCCATATCACCATAACACTGGTATTTGTTATGGTAAAAGGAAAGTCTTATCCCATTACTGACTTTCAAATCATATTAAAGAATACCAGCTAACTCAACATGGTGCAAGACTAATAAGACATGATAGAAAGTTACTGTTGTGATAAGATTTTCATACCACATATTAGCCCAAGAATGCCACTACTTCATGTTCTGTTCACACTCAACACTGCCACAACACATTATAAAACAAAGCTTTACTGAGGCAGTAGGAAAGATGAGCAGCAACGCGCCCATACGGCGACTCGCCCGATCACTGAGAGCAAACATGGCATCATAAGCAATGCCATGGCTTCGGTAGACAGCCAGGGACACTTGATGTCCAAGGCATCTGTCAGCAGCAGCCAGTTATGCAAATGCCTTTTGAATGCAGGTAAGAGTCACGGCACCCCTTGGCTCCAGCAATGGCAGCAAGATTTGAGAGGATCATACCTTACATGAATAATATGGGTGGCATCCTGCCTATGCTGCCGATGTTGGTAAGGGGGCAGGGTGTTGGCTGTCTGTCTATGCTGCCAATACTGGTCAAGAGCAGCATGTCAGCAGTATGTCTATGCTGCCAATAGCAGTCAAGGGGCAGGGTATGAGGACGCAGGGTGTCAAATTATTAAGAGATTAGGTTATTTATTTATTTATTTATTTATTCTAATAATTAAATCTAGACTAATAATCATTCTTTGACTAAACTCCTGAGATTTTAACTATACTAATAATAAATTCTTGGCTTCACATTTAAGGTGTGTCTCTTTTTCCTTATGAAGATTTTGAGCATATCAGGCTAAGTATTCAGCCTAAGCCATACAGCTTGTGAAGAGTCATGTCATGGGTGAAAGATGGAGAAGTTGGGTCTTCTACCATACTGTCTTCCCAACAGTGTGCTGGCAGACTTGATCTATTCTGAGCAGGAAACCCTCAGCTATTGGGTCATACAGAGTGCTTGAAGCTACTTTTTTTCCTTTGGCTTTTTAACTGGGGCAGATTCATGACACCATATGTATTACGTGGAACCAAGATGTCATGAAGAGTAAATGAACAGTGTCTCAAAGACTTCATAACAAGACAGTCTAGATATGGCTGTACTTACTAGTCTACTGATAATTTTTTAAGATAAATTGAATTCAATATTGTAATTATTGATAAGTATGTATAATGTGCTTTTTCTTTGTTCCTTCTTGGATTCTTGCTTTGTTCCTTTCTTCTTCAACAGAAGAAATTAATCAGCCCTACAAAAACATTAAAAAAACATTATCAGTTTGGAATTCTAAGGCTGTAAGCATTTACAGCACCATCTCCCACGTCTACTAGATATTTATCTTGTACTTAAAATGTTTTGCATCTTCAAATGTGCAGCTACATTATCAAAAGCTATTCTTGTCATCTTTTGCATATGTAATCAAGAGTCTCATTGAAAAACCACAGAGCAAAATGAACACATTTCCTACTGATTTCCTTGGGAATCAGTAAATGCCATATACATTTCGGAATGATGACAAGAGAAGACACAGCTGAATGTATTTGAATAATTAATTAAATGTTTTGAAAAAATGTGACAGATAATGCCTTTACGTGTATTAACTATCCAATGCTGTAGCTTTTTGATTCGGGGTGCTTGCCACTTCATACTGTTGCCATTACAATGTTAAGAAATGTAAGTTAATTTTCCATAGTTAAGGGCTCATAAAACCATGTGACTTTGATTTCTTGCCATGTTCCTTCCCGAATGATCACCTCATTAAGATTATTGCTGCAGTTTATAATCATAAAGTCATTCTTAATTCTAAATTTTCCTTTAAAGCTGCCACTGAGAAACTGTCACTGCATTATCTTTGAAACATTTCTCATCTATCAAGTTGATTATTGCTGCAGGATGATGGAACTGAGAGACATAGTTTTGCTATTTCCTTGTTGGATTTAGTTTTTTTCTTCTGCTTATTTTGATTTTGGCAGCTGTTTATTTCATGGCTTTAAATCTCATTCATCATGCATTTGCTGCTTACAAGGCTGTGAACCAGTTCTGGGACCGCCTATCACAATTTGACTGTGTTAAGTGGATAGTGATGAATAAATAGATTGAAAGAAATGTCATTTGACTTCAGACTGTATCTGTTGGCACTTTTTTGCTACTATTTACATATTTGCTGTAGAAAGGAAGGAAGAAAAAGTAACCGACAGTAAAAAAGACAGAAATAAAAAGAAATTTTATTTCTTGCTGATTCTTCACAAGTGCCCAACATTGGCACCAACCCTGCTGAATTGCTTGAGTTTTACTGTAAATGAAATATATTCATTAATAGTCAATTACATCTTTACAAAAATACTCATTGTCCTTTACATACAAAGAAGATTCAGGATCTGCCTCTAAATTAAAGGGGTTACTTGCTGAAGCTTTAAMTGTAAAAACTTGTTTTGTACAGTTCTAATTGCATCTACACCTTGTCTGTTGCCGATAAATTTCTCAAAATAGCTGCTTGTCTGTATGTAAGCAATCAGGCATGTTTTTCCAGTAGAGAAAGTGCTTACAGGATGCTGTTTTATTACTCACTAATGSTCAGACAAACATCAGAGTCTTCTTGGTCAATCAACGCAATGACTTCTGCTACTGAGCTGTATATCTACGAAATTAAATGCAAAAGTTTGTCTCCCTTCTACAGTGTCAGACTGAAGCTGTCAGACATTTATAGCACTCACCCAAACACCCAGCTCTCTTATTTGAAGAGATCTAGATGACAAGCAGCTCGTTAGGTCTCAGGAATATTATCTTCCTTATTAAGTGAAGGAAGAGTACTTACAATTAAGACAATTTGACCTTGATCATATGATCAAAAAAAATGTGGGTTAGAGGGCATGTCTGGAGGTCGTCTAGTCCAAGGTCCTATTCAAAACACGACTTAACTTCAAAGTTCAATTGGCAYCTTGCTCAGTTCAGTTCTGAAAAACCCCAAGTGTTTTAACATCATCTCTGGGCAACCTGTTCCAGTGTTTAACCACCCTCACTGGGAAGGGCAGTTCTCTCCTGTACGTCCAATATGAATTTCCTTTGTTGCAAGTTGGATCTTATCTCTTGCTCTTTCCACGAGAAAGGGCATTTCTCAGAAGACTTTTCTATATAAAACCCTTGGACTGTGGTAGGAAACTGCAGTTAGACTCCCCTGGGGCTTTCTCTTCTTCAGCCTAAGCAAATCCTGCTTCCTCAGCCTATGTATGCCATATGCTTCAGTCTCCCAACCAGCTTAGCTGGCAGACTATCTCCATTCTGTCAAATTTTTTTTTTTTACTGTGGACTCAAAACCGGAGGAGCCCAGTGTTCCCGGTGCGGCCTTCCAGTGCTGAGAAGGGAAGATAATTTCCCTCAATATCCTGGCTTCACCTTTGCAGCGCAATATACAGACTGGTATGCAGTTATCCCTCACCACTGTTCACTCATTTCCAACATGCTGTCCCCTAGGAACCCCAGGTCCTTTTCTGCAGAGCTGCTTTCTTATCCAGGCAGTCCCTAGCTTATACTGAAGCATGGTTTCTGTTGTATTAGGTGCAGAACTTTGAATTTGCCTTTGCTGAGCTTCATGAGGATTTTGTAGGCCCATTTGTGCAGCCCATCAAAGTATCTCTGAATGGCAGTTCTGTCCTCATCTTATTTCCATATTCTTTTTCGTGAGCTTGCAGAGGGCGCATTCTGGTCCGTCACCTGGATCACCGATGATGCCTTTAAAGGGCATCAGTCCTTTACTGTCACTTGAGGAACTCTTCTTGTAACAAGTGGCCAGCTGGAATTTTCTCTATTGACCCCTTCCTTTTCAGCCTGATGATCCAGTCAGCTTTCCACTCAACCAGTCCCTCTAACTTCACAACAAGGATGTTACGGGTAGATCACGTCAAAAGTCTGGCTAAAGTCAAAGTAAACAAAAATCCCCTGCCTTCCTTTCAGCCACAGAACCAGTTACTTCAGCTGTCAAGGAGCAGCAACAGTGGGGCTGCCTCACAGAGGAGGATGAATTGGGAGCCACAGGCACCCACTGTGCTGGCAGGGCAGTGCCATCAATGACAGGGCACCCTCCCACAGTACTCCAGTGGGGCCAGGATAGGGACAGGACCCTGCCATTGCCCAGCAATTATCAAGCCAGGCAAAGTGAAGAGTCAGGTCCAGAGCCCAGGAATCACCTGGCAAGGCCGCATTGACAGGGGAGGTCTGAGATCCCGCTAAGGAGTCAAGTAAGCAAGTCACGGTAAGGGTCAGTGAGGTACCCGGTGGGAAAATGTATACCTGCAATGTAACTTAGATAAGGAACAAAGGATAGGACCTAAGCTTAAATGCAGCTCCAAAGCAAAGTGGGAGGCATACATCATGGGCTATCTCCCAGCTCTTTCTGCCCCAGCTCTTTCCAAGCTGTGTGATCCCATGATCCTCAGCTGGACTGTCCCAGAGCTGYCCTGAGCATGGGCAGCCAGACCCCAAGGGGGATGGGCAGGCAAAACCTATTGGTGCACTTAGGACTCTGATGCACAGGATCGTAAGTTTCTTGAACAAGCTGGGGTCTTCTGAAAGCTGAGGGTTTTGGTCTGCTATCTATCTGTTTCCCCCACTTTTCACAGGATCTTAATATCCCCTCCATCATCTGCTTTGGACCCAGCTGCCATTGACTATCGCATTCTCAACCTTCCTTTCTTTCTGGGTACCAGGACAGGAAGAGCTCATCCTTTAATCTGTTCATGCAAAATCCGCATCAAAAAGGAACACTTCAGAAATCTTCTGGATTGTTAGTGATACGCTATCTTGCCCTCCCAGCAGATGTCATGGTTGCTAAAGTCCTCTATGAGAGCCAAGGACTGTAATTGTGAGGCTCTCTCCAGTTGCTTTAAAAAGGCTTTGTTTACTTCCTCTTCTTGATTGGGCTGTCTGGAGCAGATGCCCACCATGCATGACCCCCTCCACCCCGCTTTGTTAGTTTCTTAGCTGATCCTGACAAATAAACTCTCCAAAGGACTGTTGCCCATTCCATAGCAGAACTCCATGAATTTTAGCTTCATGTTTGTGTTTAGTGTATTCCCACTCCTCATCTTGCTTGCCATTCTTTCCTTAAGAATCTTTAACCTTCTGTTGCAGCTCTCCAGTCATGCAAGCTACCCCATCACATCTCTAATTCCAATGATCTGAGACTTCGTACAGACTTACAGTCTCTTGCTCCCATTCTTCTTATTTCCTAGGATCTATGTGCTTTTGTATCAGTAGTTTACCTAGGTCGCCAGGCATCCAGACTTCCTGCAGGGAGTATGAGAATCTTACCCATTCCCCTGATGCACGCACAATTCTATGCCAACCCCTTATTCAAAAAGTTCTACACTCCTTCCATAGATAAGCAAAAACTGGATTGTTTTCCTTTTTACTTTACTCTGGGTGTGTTATGTGTTATGTGCATGAAAGTGGGTGAATGAGTAAGTCAATAAAAATGGGATGTTCTCACATAAAAAAAGAAAATAGTTTTCACCTAAATTTTACTTCAAAAGTAGTTTTAAACTGTTAGAAGACTGCATCTTTCATCATCTGTGTTGTGAGGAAATCTGAATTTCCCACTTTAGTAAAGCACCCACCATAGAAAGAAAAGACCTGGAAACCATGGGGTTACTTTAATGCTTTATTTAACAAATTCTTTCTCACTAGCTCTTGAAGTGTTGGAGGAAATGTGAGTGATAAATAGTTGTGACTAAAGGGAAAATATCTGACATTGTGTGAAAAATGAGGTGGAAGTGCACTTAAACATCTAATTAAAAAGAGCTGCTGACAACAGTGAGGAATTGTAGGCAGCAATGAAGCTAAAAGCTCAGTGAAAGCAAACTATTACTATAGTATATTCCTGAGGACAGAAATTAATGTTGGCTGCTCTTCTGATACCCTACACTGAAAGTGCTGTTAGGCATCTTTCTTTAAGACACCTGTGTGGAAAACCATAAATAAACAAGAAGTTATTTTCTCTCCATGTCCACTGAGTGGGCAATTCTAGGATATGGTTGGACATTTCCATCTACGATAGAGGGTGGGACATTTCAGGTGCAGTGAACAACCTACGTTTTTTTAAAACTGTAAGAATTGCTGAGTGATCCAAATGCCAGCCAAACTCTAGCTATTGTTGTGAACGCATTATGGAGAGATGTGTATCAAATCTGCAGGTGGCAAGGTCTTTTAGGTCTGAAATAGTACTCTGGAAATATAAACACATTGGCTTGGGAACAGTGGGAGTAAAAGCTGAGGCTTAGAGAAATGATCTGTTCTTGTTTTATACCATAATAATATTCATGAGAATTTATGAGTGAAGTCCAAGATGAGCTTAATTTTATGCTGTGTCTAGCACAGTCCGTACTGGACAAAACAATATCTAAAACCTGACCTCTTTTTGACAAGAAATAAAAATATTTTCCCATTAGCAGACAGGTGTTCAGCCATCCCCAGGAAAGGAGGGTAGTGTAGCGGTTACTTGGGAAGACAAATGCCATCACTCTGAATGTCCTCCCCTTCCTTCTTCTTCCCACAGCTTTATATGCTGAGCATGACGTCATATGGTGTGGGATATCCCTTTGGTCAGTTGGGGTCAGCTGTCCCAGCTGTGTCCCCTCCCAACCCCTTGTGCACCTCCAGCCTACTCACTGGTGGTGTGATGTGAGAAGCAGAAAAGGCCTTGACTCTGGGTAAGCACTGCTCAGCAGTAACTAAAATATCCCTGTATTATCAACACTGTTTTGAGCAGAAATCCAAAACATAGCCCATAGTAGCTACTGTGAAGAAAATTAACTCTATCTCAGCCAGAACCAGCACAGTTATCTTGAATTCAGCTATGAGAAGACATCCATATATTTTCATTAATGGGGCTATTGGTATGCACTGGGGTAATGTGGACAAAACACTGAGTTGGCAGGTTGCGTGGGGAGTGTTTAGCAGAAAAAGACATCATCAGCCTAAGTGGCTATGTCTACCAAACAAGCTGGCTAAAACTCTACTTGCAAAATAACTTACTAATTACTACTACTACTACTACTACTACTACTGCTACTATTATTTTGTTATGTGTTGGAGCAACACTAAGAATTATCAAAATGAAGTGCTGTCACCTTTAGCTAGTTAGTTTTAGTGAGGCTCTACCTCACTGGCAAGAAGGACTTGAGTCCATATGTCTGGCAATTAGGTGACTGAAATARCTTCATTTTATTTGCTAGTCAAAAATTACATGCTTGAAATAAGAAATTCTCCTGAAAAAAAAAGAGTCTTGGAATTTATTGATGTCTGAAAATGTTTTTTACCAACATAGCCATTTTTGTAAAAGAAAATAGGAAATTCTGTTRGAATGTTGTTAACCACTGTAGCTTAAAACCTCAGCTTTCTTATAAATAAATAAATAAATATACATCACACGTTTCTGGGGAAAATCTCAAAGAGGATACCCTTGAAGCTGACTAATTTTAAGATGTCTTTGCATGAGCCTGTATGAGCAGACCCAAAAATCTGAGAGAAAGACATATGTAGAATAGCAGTAAGGACCTTRTGTTAGAAAAGGTTGTTCAAGTTGTTCAGAGTGCCTGTGATTCCAGTAAACCCGGTGTGCTTCTTTTCTTCTGGTGTAACTAACTGCTTTAGGGTTAGGCCTCAATTCTCTGTTTCTTTTAATCCAATCGCAGTAACATCTTGTTCAAATGTCCTTCTGGAAGAAGAAAGGCTGCTTAGGACTCAGTCTCAGGCTTTGGAGAAACAAATAGAAAGAAAGTGCTAAGAGTCCAATCATGCAGCAACAACCTCCTCTGAAAAGTTAATAAGACACAGAGACAAGTGGGTTGAGGCACTTGGAGGGAAACTCTTACTAGTGTATGACTTCTTGCATTTCKTTTCTCCATTGCAACCGACCCCACACTGCTTGCTCAATAACTCTCATTGCATTAGTGTCAAACAGGCCTTCAAGGTCAGTGTCTTACTGTTAATCAGGTTCCAAAAGTATCCTACATGTGTGCAAAAGCTATCATGTGGCAAACTTTTGATGAAATAGACCTCACAGCAATTATAGTTTGAGAAGTACAGTTATTGTACTAGAGGAAATAAAATCAAAGCCTGAACTTTCCTTGTGGCTTTTTTCATCAAATAAGCCTGACAGTAAGAAAAAACAGAATGGCCAGGTAGGATGACATTGGGGTTGAGATCTTGTCCCTGCTATAACTTTATTCTGTGGAGTTTTGCTTCATCTTTCTGGATTCCTATCTTGCCAAATAAGAGAATTGCTACTTAAGACCTTCATTGCTATGGGAAGACCAAGCTAACCAGCTAGAATATTCATAAAGAGCAAAGGGTTAAGTCTTCTGCTGATTTAACATGACTGACTGCTGAGAGCTGGCCTCCAAAAAGCTTATCCCTGTGCATTTTCCTGTGATATTGATAGAGGATTTTGATGTAAGATTGAGGAGAAGCAGTATCAAATGACATAATTTGTCAATTATTTATTGCTGTGGGATATCCTTGACAGCAGACTTCTGCCCAAGTCACAGAAGGCAAAGGCAAGGAGTGGGAGAATGAATAACCGCCCACTGTAGGAGAAGATTAGGTTTGAGACCATTTAAGGAACCTGAAGATGCACAAGTCCACAGGACCTGAGGAGATCCATCCTCGGGTCCTCAGTGAACTGGTGGATAAAGTTGCTAAGCCACTATCCATCATATTTGAGAAGTCATGGCAGTCCGGTGAAGTTCCCACTGACTGGAAAAGAGGAAAAATAACCCCCATTTTTAAAAAAGGAAAAAAGGAAGACCCAGGGAACTACAGGCCAGTCAGTCTCACCTCTGTGCCTGGGAAGATCATGGGGCAGGTTGTCCTGGAAACTATGCTGAGGCACATGGAAATTAAGGAGGTGATTGGTGACAGCCAACATGGCTTCAGTAAGAGCAAATCATACCTGACAAATTTGGTGGCCTTCTATGACAGGGTTACAGTGTTGGTGGATAAGGGAAGAGCAACCGACGCCATCTACCTGGACTTGTGCAAAGCATTTGGCACTGTCCCACACAACAACCTTGTCTCTAAATTGGGAAGACATGGATCTGATGGATGGGCCACTCGGTGGATGAAGAACTGGCTGGATGTTCACACACAAAGAGTTGTGGTCAATGGTTCGATGTCCAAGTGGAGACCAGTGACGAGTGGTGTTCCTCAGGGGTCAGTATTGGGACCGGCACTGTTTAACATCTTTGCCGGCAACATGGRCAGTGGCGTTGAGTGTACCCTCAGTAAGTTTGCTGATGATACCAAGYTGTGTGGTGTGGTCAATACACTGGAGGGAAGGGAAGCCATCCAGAGGGACCCTGGCAGCCTACAGAGGTGGGCCAGTGCAAACAYCATGAAGTTCAACGGGGCTAAGTGCAAGGTCCTGCATATGGGTCAGGGCAATCCCAAGCACAAATATAGGCTGGGCACAGAATGGATTGAGAGCAGCCCTGAGGAGAAGGGCTCGGTGGTGTTGGTTGATGAGAAGCTCAATGTGACCCAGCAATGTGCGTTTGCAGCCCAGAAAGCCAACCATATCCTGGRCTGCATCAAAAGAAGCRTGACCAGCAGGTCAAGGGAGGTGATTCTTCCCCTCTGCTCTGCTCTCGTGAGACCCCACCTGGAGTACTGCATCCAGTTCTGGGGCCCCCAACATAAGAAAGACATGGACCTGTTGGATYGAGTCCAAAGGAGGGCTGTGAAGGTCATCAGAGAGCTGGAGCACCTCTCCTATGAAGACAGGCTGAGAGAGTTGGGGTTGTTCAGCCTGGAGAAGAGAAGTCTCTGGGGACACCTTATAGCAGCCTTCCAGTACCTGAAGGAGGCCTAAAAGAAAGCTGGAGAGGGACTTTTTACAAGGGCATGTGGTGATAGGACAAGGGGTAAAGGCTTTAAACTGAAAGAGGGTAGATTTAGATTAGATATAAGGAAGAAATTCTTTACTGTGAGGGTGGTGAGGCACTGGAAGAGGTTGCCCAGAGAAGTTGTGGGTGCCCCATCCCTGGAAGTGTTCAAGGCCAGGTTGGATGGGGCTTTGAGCAACCTGATCTAGTTGAAGATGTCCCTGCCCACAGCAGGGGGATTGGAACTAGATGATCTTTAAGGTCCCTTCCAACCCAAAACTTTCTGTAATTTTATGAATATATAAGATTAATATAGGGAGCAGATGCATACAGACACACGCACACAAGTTATTTTCCATGATACATTTTCTTGGAATTCACATCACAATGGTAATCCATAACACAGAATGTGCTGCTGGTGAAACCCCTGCCTGGAGGCTGCATCAATAGCTGGTTACATGAGTCTTCGCTGCTCACTCACCCTGCTAGTGTGAAAATGAGAACTGTGGGGTGAATCCTAATAGCTTCTGTCAGGCCTCTTAGGACAAGTGTTTGTATGACTGCATTGGCTTCTCATTTATCCTTGCTATCACTACCTATTCATCTCCCTCTTGGCTTTGAAAGTGAAATCCCTTATTCTCCTTCATCTGAATTGACAGCAGCACCAAAGCTTTCTCTCCTGTGTTACAAAACTCTCTTTTCCAGAGCGTGGAAACATTATTTCCTCAGGAAAAAAAAAAAAAAACACAACTGACTTTTTGTCTAGGAATGCCATTAACACACAGTGTTTTTCAAGCTGATAAGGTATTTAATCCTTTGTCTTTTCTGCTGATTTGATATGGACATAAATGTTCACAATGTTTACTTTATCTGGAAAATTTACAAGAGAAGAGAAATGACTTCTCATTGATGGATTCTTATTCATTCAAAGCTAGAGCAAATTTTGATCATTGCATTGTTGTATCATTTTACAAAGTTTGGACTTTACACATTTTTAAGAACTGCTCTATTTCTAGGAAGAGCTAARGCATGCCTAGTAGCCTATAGTACATAGGTGATCAGACTGGATGGAAACTGTGATTCCTTTTTGCCCTTTGACTCTATGAATCAATGTACTCTAGGAAGAACTGCTTACATTTCTGAGACACAGAGTCTTCTGCTTGACATTCTTTGTATAATTGGATGTTTGAGCCATGGAACATAGTGTGGACCCTTCCCAAACTCCCCGACATGTCATTCAACTTGGCTGAAAATTGCTTGTTGAGTTTCTATGTTRCTCTTAGCAGTGGTACAGCTGAGCAACAAATGACTTGACCTACCTGTAATGCTTTATACCCTCTGTTAATGATAGAAAGTAACTAAAAATATGTCTTAGTTGCCTGGCTGGGTTTATTTGTAACGACTTTGTCTCACCAGAGATGCTTGCATCTAATACAGGTGGTAAAAGAGATTTATTTCAAAGGAAAATAAAAACAAAGAAAAATGCTTTCATTTTAAGGTTTCTACAAAGTGTGTAATATCAATATATTGTCACTACAATACAATGCAATACAATGTCAATAAAAAACTTCCTAACAGTTTTTTTTTTTTACACAATCAAGAAGAATGTGGAAAATCTTTATCCAAATAGATTCTTCACRATGGTTCTACTGAAAAAATATATGGGCTGATATATTCTGGATATAAGCACGGCCAAAGACTTCATTTTTGTGTTCACAAATTACTAGTGCAACTGTACAAGTTACTAAGTTTACCACCAGCAATGGTGGGACACTTTCTTACAGCAATCACATATTCTCAGTCCATTGAGCCAGCAAAAGGTTCTCACACAAAAGAAGTTTATTGGGTGTAAAACCTCTAGAAGCTATTCCTACAGAAAAAGAATACCCATACTGACATACACTATGTACTTATAAAAGTACAAAGACAGACAGCTATGTCTTGTATTCCTTAAGGCTCATGGTTCTTCAAAAGGAGAGGGAGAGTGAAGCAATCAACTATGAATTGACCTAAAGAGTCTGAATTGCCCTACTCCTAGACTGCAAATTTGACTACTGTTGTGTTTAAAATAGCCAGTCCTTTACATACTAGTAACTAGCTGCAGTTCATGGCTGTTCATGGGACTGTGGTGTCTAAAAATGCAGCAATGCTTAGAAGCTGGGACAGAAAACTTACTCTATGGCCTTAATCATACAAATGTCCAGAATACATGATGAAAAATGTAGCTTTTGACGTCAAAAAATGCAGAAACACAGACCATAAGAGTACCAGTAATAAAATACATTTTTTAACTTTTGGATGAAAAATATTGGAATATGGATACCTTTCAATTAGTAATATTGTAACTGTAGATGTGATCTGATACTATCACATTTATACAGTTAGAAAGGTTTTCATTCACTTTTCCATCTGAGTAACTACCATACGAATACAACTAAAATGTTATTCCTAAAGTAGTATTGAGTCATAGGAATGTAAGATTAGAGGTAGGAAATACCTATTAAAGTATTTAAGACATTTTATTGCTACAGCAGATTTTTTTTTTTTTTTTTTTTTTTTTTTACTGGAATTGTATTTTCAATGTTTAATAGGGTGCAGGATTAAAACTATTCCTTCTCTTCCACATTCCAACAAGCACTATCTGGAAATAGGATTTGTTTTTCACATTAAACATTTCTTTCCTTATCTTTATCCTCTAATAGTTCTTTATACTTGTGGATGTTAATAATTTTTTTCTCTTTCCCAGGTATCAGATTATAACTATGTTCCTCTTTTGCCTTTACTTAAATACCCAAGACATATTTAGGCTGAGTTCCTTAGAGCTTTTGAAAGATAGATGTCCATATCCACTGGTCCTCAAAAGATTAATGGGATTTCAGCAGAGAGCATCCAGTCGTCATTTCCTACTTTTGAGGCAATTCTTCCAGCACATCTAATCCATATTAAAATTTCTTGGTGGACTAAGTATCTTTCAGCAATATGTAATATGCAATTACAGTGACATTCCATGTTCATATGAATCATAATTATCTTCCTATTTATTATCTCCCTGTAACTATGTGCTTTTGAATATATTTATCATCATTGGAAATGATGTCCATTTTAACCCTGTGTCAGTGTGCCCATTAGGAGTTATTTATAATTACTCCCACACAGAATTAATTGCATTGATGCATTTTTGAATATTTTCTCAGAAGAAAAATCACATCTATTTTACCCGATGAACCTTAATATTAACTTATTAATTTGTTTTACCTCTCCAGGCAATCTTTCTCAAACTACATTGATCTTTACACTTTACTGAAGTTTAGTATCAGTTRCATACTGCAAACTACCTTCTCTTCTACATATTCACAAACTTATTAAACAAATTCAGATTAAATTTCAATCCTTCTGCCAGTGGCATGGTTCAGATTAACAAACTCATTCAACTTTTACTCCTTAGCACAGCAAGACCAAGTGGGCTGATATTTAAGTATTCTCAGCTCTTCATGTAGGCTTCCCATGACAAGTTTTCACAAATGCTGTTGTGGTTTAACATGGCAGGCAGCCAAACACCAGACAGCTGCTCGCTCACTCCCCCTCTCCCGAGGGATGAGGGAGAGAATTGAAAAAAAAAGTAAAATACGTGGATTGAGATAGAGACAGTTTAATAGAACAGAAAAGGAAGGGAAAATAATAATAATAATTATGATAAAAGAATGTGGGGATTCTGAACAGCAGTGCTAAGGGCCTGCACGTTGAGCTGCTGTGAGAATGGAATTTAACTAGCAGATGTGCACGTATGCCTGAGATAAGACCTGAACATGTTGCTCCAGCTTGTTATTCTGTAAGGGAGCTGAAAACTTCAAGAGAATCATGTGATTGGCTAAGTCCAAGGTTGAGAACAAATGTGTGGATTATTGCCAAGGGAAAGAGAGACTGTTTTTCTCAGTTTTTCTCAGGGATACGATCCGGGTGATGATTGGGAGAGACAGCAGTACCACCCCACTATAGAAAGGGATATATACTCCTGTATTGTATTAATAAATGATTCTGTGCATGCATATGCAAGGGTTTGTGCCTTTACTGCTCCGACAAAAGAATATACAAAATATGTGATGCACAATGCAATTGCTCACCACTCGCGAACCGATGCCCAGCCAGTTGCTGAACAGCGGTCACCGACCCRGGCCAGCTCCCCCAGTTTATATACTGAGCATGACGTGATATGATATGGAATATCCCTTTGGCCAGTTTGGGTCAGCTGTCCTGGCTGTGCCCCCTGCTAGCTTCTCACTGGCAGAACATGGGAAGCTGAAAAATCCTTGACTGGTGTAAACACTACTTAGCAACAACTAAAACATCAGTGTGTTATCAACATTATTCTCATACTAAATCCAAAACACAGCACTATGCCAGCTACTAGGAAGAAAATTAACTCTATCCCAGCTGAAACCAGGACACACACATACACCCCACCCCATGTGTGACTGCTTCCAGTTTGGGTTTTGTCTGTCTTCTCCTTTAGGTTCTTCAGCCTTTAAAACTCACAGCCTGATGCTACCTATTCAGAAAACATCTAGAATGGGATTCAGCTCCAGATTAAGACCTCTAAGCATAGTGTCTATGTGATAGCTAAGTGCCTAAACTCCTATTATAGCCAGTGAAGATCAAAGGCTCACCTCAGCTACCTAGACACACAGTGCCATTGAGATCCTACTGAGTACAAAACACTGGTAGATTCATCCAACAACATTGAAGGTTGCACTGAATGCCATCTGTAAGTGTCTGAATAATCTGAGTCTGGAGAGCCCAAAGCTGGAAGTGATACTTCAAATGTGGTCTAATGAGTGCTGAGAAAAAGGGAATAGTCACTTTCCTCCATGTAACTTTCCTCCCCGATACTGTTAATCTTCATCACTGCCAAGGCACACCATGGGCTTACATTCAAGTTGCTGCCTGCCACCCCCCAGGCCTTTTCCACAGAGCTGCTTCCCTGCCCCTCCAACCTCAGCCTGCACCACTGCAGGGCCCTAGTCTTTCCCACGTGCAGGACTTTGCAACTCTCCTTGATTGTCACAAAATTCCTTTTGCCACGTCCCTCCAGCCTGTCAGGATCACAATGAATAGTGGCCCTGGCCTCAAGTGTATTGACTAGTTCCCCCTCCCAAACCTGATGAGGGTTCACTCCCTGTCCTCTTCCAGGCCACTGGTAAAGATATGAAGCAAGGGAGATCTCAGGATAGGCTCCTGAGATTCTTGAAACTGGCCTCCAGCTAGAGTACACACATTTAACCACTACACAGCCAGAAGTGGTTGGATAGATAATACAGCCAGTTTTTCATTGGTCTAGTAGTCCAGCCATCTAGATTATAACATCCCAACTAGATGATATAAAACTAGATTATAACATCCAATACAAAGATGTTATTGGAGGTCATGTTGAAAGCCTTGCTGAAGACAAATTTGACAATATTCACTGCATTCCTCTTTCCACAGATCCAGTCATTTCATGCTAGAAGACAATCAGGTTGTCAAGGAAGATTTACCCATGATAAATCTATCTTAATTGTTCCCATTCACCTTTTTCTCCTTCTTGTGACTGACTGCATGGTCCTCTGCATCAGTGTTTCCTAAACATTACTGGTGGATGTACTAGTATTTTAATAAAATAATTCACCAGACACTGTGGACTAAGTCCCCTTTTGCTATGAATAAGCTTCACCTTTTTCCTGGCACTTCAAAATACTAGCTTCCAAAGTAGTTAAACTCCTGAGGTTCAAACTTGTTGAGGCGCAGRAATTGATCTGTAATCAAATATTCATCTATCTGGATTTGTTATCTTTGTGGATGTAAAGGTTCCCTAGGTCATAGTTCACCTCAGTGTCTCATGGTAAACATTAAGTAAACCTGAACTGACTTCTTCTCTCTCCCTGTCTCCAAAAAAATATTTCCTTCTAGCAAACCGTTAAGAACTTCATTGCGTGTTTGGAAAAGGAGCTGGAAATAAAAACATAATAATTAATAACTTGCAATTTTCCTGGTGCTTTCCAGAAATTCAGTTCTGCACTACCTGAGGTTTTCTGTTGCTGTGAAGGGCTCTTTAATCCTTCTTTGACCTTCCTATTTCAATTGCTTTTTTCTCACTCTTCTGAAAAAACTCTACGGCTGTGATGTCTTCCTTCTTGTTCCTTGAACTTCTTTATTTTCCAGGAGTTCCTTTCTCAACCCTTCTTTCAATGTAGATGAAAATGTCAGCACCTAGACTGAGGATCACTAAGGTACAAGTAAAGTGTTTAGAGCTTAGTTTCATGATGTGATTTGCCACATTGATACAACACTTTATGCATCATATTTCATAAGAAAAAATCTTTGTATAATTCTCATATTCTCGGTTGGTCATTGAGCTTATATTCCYTATGTCACTGTTATCTCTTCCTAGAGACCACTCATCACCCATAAACAATATATATGATAGATGTATTGTTTAAAGTACATATTCCAGTACATATTTTATTAATCCCCATAATCTTTTGTCATTTTTAAATGTCTGCTCTATACCAGCTTCTTAAACAATTCTTTAAACTACTCGGCTGGGATGCAAACTCCTCATTTCTCAAAAGAGCATATTCTACAATTTAAGAATTGTTGATCTCATTATTTTGAAGCATAATATTCTTGGTGATGTGTCAACATGCATCATGAGCAATTCCTTGAATTTCAAGGGTATATCCTTGACAAAACAGTCTGTACAGCCCCAGAAACCAGCTAATCATGTATTACAAGCGATGTGTACAGTCTACTTGGTTAATTTTCTTTTATCACCAGTCTCTGCAGTTTTCTACTATCCTCTGTCATCTGTGGACCTTTTTAAAGCTTTTTACAATGCTTTCCTTTAGGACAGGGATATACAATGCTACACAGATACACAAAATCCTCCTGGAAAAGGGTTTACCATTGTCAAGGATTTTATGTGTAGGCAGAGCAGGAGCAGGTGACGTAGACACTATTTATCATACTTCTGTCAAGCCAGAAAGTTTTTCAGGCTTTTGCCTGCCAAGAAAAGTCCAACTGTGCCTGTATGCTCACAATTAATGGGAAAGGTCACAATCTGTCAGAACCAAGAAAATCTCTTCTGTGACTTTGCGGATTTTTATAAAGATTACAACAAATATAAGCAGCTTGTTTTGTTTTGCGTTTGACATGGCAATCATTAATTGCTAGTGACGACACCTTATTTCATGAACTCCAAACCTCAACCACCATATAACATCATTCATTCAACAACCAGGATAAGCTAAGAAAGATCCTGCACATCGACATTACAATTTTCCAGAATAAAAACCCTATGTTATAAAACAAATAAGCTGCCATGAAGAACTGCTCCACTGGTTGAGAGCAGACATCTTTTATTCTGAACTCTAGTGCAAAAATTCCTCTCCATTCCCTGCCATGTGGTACTTTTATGAGACCATCAGGAAGAAGCGGAATTGAAAAATATGGCTTCATCATTAATAACCCCACTTTCTTTCTTATCATGAAGGTATCTTCCTAGATAACCTGAGAATTTTTTTGCAGTTCCTGGAGTGAGGCCAATGGTATAAATAYGAATAATACTAGGAGCATTTCCAAAGAAGTCAGTACATCCCCATAGTGTGCAATTCTAGGCTTTTAACAAAAGTTCCAAAGACTCTATATGAGGCACCATCTCAACCTTACTTTTAAATAAGGACATGTAATTCATGCTTGGAAAAGAGTCTGTGTTTACTGATTCTATGTATTGGGAGCCTTGTGGAAGATACTGGGACTGAGGAGTTAGAGATGTAAAGCAAGCCATGTCAGCCATCCTGGCTCTTGTATTTAGGGCTTGAGAAACCCATATGTTAGCACAAGTGACCACAGTGTAACCCTATATATACAATAATGTAAAAGATTGTGCGAGAATACCCTGGACACACGCTGTTCCTAGATATATTTTCTAGATATATGAGACTGGGTTTGCTCTGGTGGGCATTAAGAAAAAGATAACATTCCTACCTGTGAAAACAAAATGTATAGTTTTGCTTGTTACACTAGATATGAGGAGCCCCTGCATAGGGAAGATGAACTTCCCCATGGATGGGTTCTGCACAGTGTGCTGTGGCTGTCCACCTGAGTTCCACCCCATGCTGCACAAAAGTGAGGTTCCCAGCATCCGAAGGGATGGAAGATTTACTCACTATTTCCATTACTTTTCCTATTTCTATCTTGTTATTAAAACAATTTTATTACCATATTTACTATCGTGCTTTTTTTATTGGGATCAGAAAAAACCCTGCACCTCCGTCCTCCCAGAACAGAACATGCTGGAAGATGTCTGGTAAAAAATTACTGGATAAATGATACAACAGTTGCAGTTTATGAAATCTTCTTTCACTGTTCTTGCTGTGCACATACTGACTGACTGCTTCTGCTAGGTTACTTATGTCTGCAAAATTTTCTCATGAGGGAAAAGATGCTTTTGTTTTATAAAGTTTGTAAAAGAAYAGTGGTAAAAATTAAGATGAGACTGCTAATTCAAATTTAGGTGCCTAAAATCTCATTATTTAACTGTCTAAATAAAAAGCAGGCAAATCTTGCCATGCAGGTCTTAAGTTCCTTTATAAATTGCATGAACTCCAGTAATAGAACAGAACAGTGCTTTGCATCCTAATTATGTTATAACAGTTAGAAATATTCAATACTTCCTTATAGACAAAGCTGAAGTACTGTGCTTTATCAAATGAATTATGATATCATTTGCATAGTACTTGTACAGGGACCTCTCCTGAAAGGAACTCTACTATTTCAGAATGGATTGTGATGATCTAATTAACATAACATTAGAGTAGACATAAGAGCAATAGAGGTTAAAACTTGTTGAGTAGACAACCCTTAAAAGGTTCACTTGACTGGAAAGGTCTTGATTACGGCAACATTCAAAATGGTTGGTTGAGGTGTCTACAGGAATAGACACCTTAAAAAAAAATATACTAAAAATTAATTAAAAAGAGAAGTGAAGAATGGAATTTGCTTCTTCTAGTGGAATTTGGAGAGTACCCAGTGAAGGGTACAGCTATCTACCTTGATTTAGTGAAGCATTTAACAAAAGTATACTATTGGGGTAATCATGGACATAAGTCCAGCTTTCATCAATGAACTTAAATTAGTGCAAGACATTGCTTAAATATAAGGTCTTCAAATACCCAGGAATCTATTTCTGCATGAATGTTCCTAAACAATAGAAAACCTTGCATATCAACAATCATCAAAATATCAGTTACTGGGAGGAGTATTAGTACTTACAGAAATTTCTCTTAAAATGATTGAGAAATATAAAACTTAGGGTAAAACATATGCTGGCTGTTTTAATAAGGTCTTAAACTCATTCAGARTGCACAGCACAGCTGATCACTATTATGAAATAAACATTGGCTTGTACATGGTAGTGAATAAGAATAGCAAATATTTTAGTAAGAAAACTTATGTTTGCAGGTGTTGTGATTTATCCCAGGAGGCAGCTAAACACCACAGAGCCCTCATTCAATCCCCATGCCCTGGTGGATTGGGGGAGAGAATTGGAGGAGGAAAAGTGAGAACACTTATGGGTTGAGATAAGAACAGTTTAATAATTGAAATAAAGTAACAGAATAATAATAGTAATAATATGTAATGAAAAGGAAGATAACAAAAAGAGAGAAATAAAACCCAAGAAAGACAAGTGATGCAAATGAAAAACAATTGTTCACCATCAATCCACCAATGCTCAGCCTGTCCCAGAGCAGTGACCCCCTGGCCAGCTTTCCCATACTTTATATACTGAGCATGACGTCATACGGTATGGAATATCCCTTTGGCCAATTTGGGTCAGCTGTCCTGGCTGTGCCCCCTCCCAGCTTCTTGTGTATCATCTCCAGCCTTCTCAGTTGGTAAAGCATGAGAAGCTGGAAAGGCCTTGACTCTGTCTAAGAACTTCTCAGCCAGAACGAAAACATCTCTATATTATCAACACTGTTTTCAGCATAAATCCAAAACATAACGTCATACTAGCTACTATGAACAAAATTAACTCTATCCCAGCCAAAACCAGCACAGCAAGGAATCAGGGAGTGTAATGAACATTTAGTTTAACACAGTCCTTTACTGCCAATGTTTTACTAAGTGCATTCCTTAATCAGTAGTTGAATTTAACAGCACTACTGATAGCAAGAAGTCTGGGAGTATCTGGCAGGTGGAAGTTTTTTTGGTATGGTAACTGCAAATTGCCTGTGATATTTGTTTTCACAGAGACAATCAGTGAATMTCCAACATGGATAAAGTCAGTTGTGAAACTGCAGAGTCAAGCATCTCAGAAGAAACTGGAACCAAGCAGATCCAACTCAAGGCTTCTCAGCAGCACAGGCAAAACTAAAATTTGCCTTCCTATAGCACAGGCTGTGCATTTCATACAAAACAAAACCAGGGTCTGACAAAGCACCTTGGTTGGAAAAGGGATGACAGAGTCATGAAGGCCCATCTGAACTTCTGAGGCTATCTTCAAAGGAATGGCAGAAGCAGCAACAGAGAATGAAGTTTCTGTGAAGCCATGTCCCCCAGCAGCTCCTGCAGCAGTAACAAGACAGRCCCTGACAGAGATTAAGAAATTAGCAGTGCCGTGGTGCAGAACATTGGCCCTAGGTAACTCTGCTTGTGCCTACATTCACCATCAACTTAAGTRGTCTTAATGGAGACCTTCCGTGGGCAGTATCCAGCTGTGACACACACACAGACTCCCACACAAAAAGAGTACAATCCCATAAGCCTGAATCTGCAAAGAAGAGTGATGTAAAAGGGATGATTGAAAAACAGTTTCAACATTTTATATGAAGGATCAACATGTCTTTAAGAGTTTGTGTGACAGATATACAATCAAAGTACATTTCTGAAATGAAGACCCAGAGGTGCAGTCTGCCCAGCCCACTTTCCACTCATTTAAATAAACTGCTACCGGTACAGGGGCATCTAAAACCAAGTACTCCAATGCTAATTGTTAAAGAAAGTCACAGATTATGAGATTTTTAGGGGTTAATAAGTAAACACATTTTTTTTTGTTTCTCAGCTTTACCAATGAAAAGCTTACTGTAGAATTATTTTGTGAATTTGTCAAATAAATCTACACTCTGACCTAATGTCCATAGTTGCTAGTTTGTTTGGCCTTTATTAAATAGCTCACTCTCACATCAAAAGGCAAAGGTGATGAGGAAGAAGGTAATGAGCTAGGCTGTCATTCTGCTGAATAGAAAAGTAAGAAAGAAATTAGATGAAAAGCTGCTCAAGCGTTAAAGGTTCTAAAGCTTTTATTGTCATTCGTTTAGCTCATAACAAACAATTTAATGTAGTTTGACATGACCTGTACATTTGTTCTTTGCTAACTCTGAACACATTAACACAGTCTGTTTGCAAGGTTGAGTGGCTTCCAAGAACATATTTCTTACACTGAAGTAGAAATTATTTACTTTAATTTTGATTTATTTTTGTCTATTATTTATTTATGCTTTGTTTTCTCATATGTATAGACCAGTAATATACACCAGGAATGTCTGAACATTAGATACATGAGGACATATTATGTCCTTCCTTTAAACTGAAAAGATCAGAAAGCACAGTAATGCCTTCAAAATCCCAAACAAATTTTAAAATGGCCAGGTATTCCTCTAAGACACAGCAACTCTTAAAGTTTTTGTTACAGCACTCCATCTGGAAATATCCACAGCTTGAAAGACTCATCAGTTTAAATATCACAATATTCCAGTCTAGAAATAACTGAACAGTGAGGATTTCATTAGTGAAAAAGATCATGATTAAATTATTGTTTCAGTGCCAGCATTTCAAACATAGATGCCTATCCATCTCCTATAAGCTTTAATATTGAAGGCATCTGTGTTACCTCAGAGTTAGAGTCAATAACTTAAAGAACATTGCAATGTAATGTCCCAGGCTTACAAACAGAAATAATTATTAACCCTAAGATACGTTTCTGCAACAAGTAATGTACATGACAGATTAATGTCTGGTAGATTTTTGATCACACAGCCTCTGATTTTTATTAGTGCTAGTGCTGTGTCACTCAGATGTTATCCATTTTGATAGATTTATACGTCTCAAAGAAAATACTCCTTCAGTTTCTTTATTGAAAGAAAATGGAAGTCAGATAAAAGACATTACATCTATCGAATCTCAGGAGTTTGGCAGAAATTACACAGCATCTTCTGAATACTAAGATCCCAGTACAAATAACACTTCAAGGTAATTCTATTTGGAGGTCTGGGAGTGTCAGGTACTGAAAATTGTAATTACTCTAGCTAATGTGGATGATTAAATGAAGGTTTCTCTGGAGTGGATTCCAAAAATCTATTAAGTCTCTGGAACAGTGAAGATAATGGAGTGATATCATATATATATATATATTTTATATTGTATTATATATATTCAGTTTTTCCTTCATACTTTTCCCAAGTGATACTAAGACACTTGTGGGAGTTTTTCTTTATGTTTTCAGAAGTCACTATCATTTATTTAGTATTTATAGTCACACTAGCAGCAGTGGAGATAGAGTTTGGGAAGTCTGCACATTTGTGACATAAAGTATAAATTCTGATTTTATTAACTTTTCTTTTTCCTGCTCCTATTCAAATCAATAGAAATCTTTGATGAAGGAACTGGACCTTTTATTTTTTTAAATACATTAAAGACTATATTTGAAATTTATGCATCTTCCAAAGCAACACTGTTTCTTCACCAGACAACTTTGGAAAATTTCTGCAGTTTAATGATGGTAGAAATTCAACTGTAAAATACTAAGTAATATAATGGTTTGGTTTTTTTTCTTGGCTMAGTAATCTCAGGCTGAGTGCTGTTATTTATTTTGAACTGGAGTCAGATGCTCTATTTTGAGTGCCTAACTGATGTATTACAATTCCTAGGCTGCAGAGTCTATCCTACTTGGCCAAGTCAAAGTTCTCTTAGTAGGCAGTAATGCTGCCTATACACTCAGTAAGGAAAATTAGGTATCTCTAGGGAGCAATTCAGAAAACCTAGGCAAGTTATCAGTCTTTCTCTATTGACCATATAGAAAAATGCATTACTCTACAGTGATTCAGTGATTCTGCACTCAGAATGAAACCTCCACAAAAGCAAAGATAGAGCCTCTAGTCCCTTCCATTGTGTTGGACAAAAGTATGGGTATTCATAAGTGTTTGCAGTCTTTGAGGTTTGTTCTGCAATATATAGTCATATGATAAAATGAGAAGATAGGATTTATCCTCCAGAACATATTTTTCCCAAGTGTGCTTCCTGGCTAATACTCTCAAATAGTCTTAAAAAAATAAAGATTTAATTAATGATCCATTGCTGATTAGTCCCTCAATTAAAACTGTTCCATGGTATTCATGCAGAATGCCTCTCTGATTCTTAGGTGACACAAAGTCATTTGAAAACATGGTACATGAGACATTCTTTAGAGATGTACTCCACAAGCACAACACAGGGGCTTGTGCATTTAAAACAGGCCTATATCATAAACAGTATATATAGTGAAATCAGACCTAACAAATAAGATTTCAGATTCAAATCTTAGAACTCTATTGAAGGATATTATTAGGTAAAGTGATAAGAAGCTCTTCTGCACACSCAATGAGAGCAGAAGAGAAACAGTGACAGCTGGGGTAATTCAATTAATAACTGGCTGCTTTCAAGCTTATCACAGGAGAGCCACCAGACCATCAAAGGCCCATCTCCTCAAGCACAGAGGAGCACAGAGGCATGATGAAAGGCAAAAATTACAGACCCCTGAGAAGGGACATCTTGTCCAGGACCCTCACAGGGCTTTCCCAGGGCTAACAGATCCATTGTTCAGATATGAAACCCATCAAGATGATGGGAGCAACACTCTGGATCACCTTTTTGGATTGAGGGATTGTTATTGCCTACAGGTGTGGGACACAATATGGGATGCAGGGCAAGAGAATTTTGGGATTGCACAAGACTGTTATGGGATGTATCGGGGAGGAACCAAAGGTGGGAAAATGAAGGGATAAGGGAATAAAAGGTTCCAGTAATGTCTAAGCAGGGGCTGGTCAGTACAATCTGGCCATGCCCTGCATCTGATCAGTGTAGGTTGTCCTGCCTCCTCATTAATCTTCAGTTATTTTTCCAGTAAGAGGCTTTTCAGTCTGTGTGCATATGTGTTTATGGGGGTCTGAGTGCCAGCAACTGGAGTCAGACCATACGTCCAGAGGACCTGTGTGTCCGTGGTGGCAGCAACTGGAGAGACTTGAGTGAGTGAAATCAAGTACCAGACACCGAGGTGGGACTGTGGGTCAGAGCCACGTGTGTCCATGGTGCAGCACCTGGAGTGAGTGCAGGTGTGCAAGTGAGTGTGAGAGCGCTAGTGAAGATCAAGCCAGATGAACTGGTGAGTAGGTGAGGTGACCCGGGCACCAGGCATGTCTCTAAGGGCGAGACCATGGTTGCTGTTGGGGATCAGGGGAGTCCCAGCCAGCTACTGGCGTGGGTGCGTGTGTTTGTATGTGTGTGGATGTGGCAGGGTGAGACAGTCTGTATCAGCAAATGGAGTGGGATTCGTATCTCCCCCAGGTGCCAGTCACTGAGGAGACTGGGATCCAGGTGCAACTACTGGTCATACTGGATGCCTAAGCCTAGCTGCTGGAGGGATCTATAYTGTACATATATACAAACACACACACACACATATATCTGTACATTTTTTTCACACACATATATTCCAGCTGAGCAGGGTGGAGGTGCACTAGTGAGACTCACTACTGGACCTCCATCCTGCTCAGCCGGAGAGGGCAGCAGGATGAGGCCATTGGTACTGCCTGTGTTCATATGAGTGCTCTGTAAGTGCATCTGTGTTATCTGTGTGGCCAGCCATGTATATATGTGTATATATTGCATACAGAGTAAGCCACCTATCAGTAATACACATTCAGCCTTGCTACTGGAGAGACTGGCTGTTGAATCAGACTAGGAGGAACTAGAGACTGACAGAGACAGCCCCGCAGATGTGGGACGAGGAATCTCCTACATTCCCAAGTCTTAACAGATATTAATCAAAGTCAGAGCTGCTTCTGCGTATTTTCCTTCTACAGTGGTAACAGACTGCAAGATCCAAATTAGAGAATCCCTACCCACAAATTGACATGAAAATTTCTGAAAGCAAACAGAACTGGGCACTCAGCTGTTATGCAGGAAATACAGACTAAGCAGTYGGTCAGTTTATGCTGTTCCTCTGAACTTTGTGAAGTCTAGGGGGGAAATGCTTTCCACTTCTGAGTATAGCTTCAGAAATCCCCATGACACTATTAACACAATTTAGACTGAGAGTTTTGCCACCAGCATTCCAGTTGCCTTTCCCCTTCCCTCATCTGGTACAGACCTTCTATGCATGACTGTCCATGACAAAAATGGGGGGAAGGAAATGCAGATGTGACAGTGCTGAGAAGGAAGAGCAAATGTTAAAGTCATTGCAGAACATCATTACAGCAGTCTGTCAGCTGCACGGTAATGCTATGATATAGCTGATGACAGTGTAATTCAGGAAAACCTAGATACAAAAGCAATCAGAGACTTCATTAAGCTAAATAGATGCACWAAAGAATCCTCTTTTAGGTGCAACTGTAGGAGTACTGAATTCCTTCATGTGCTGCAGAAAGAAGGGGTGCAAGTCAAAGCAGCTGAATTTGGGGTACAACCAGTCACTAGGTGTTTCATTCTCAGACACTGGGCTGTGGGCAGGGTGGAGGGAGCCCCTGGGGGCTGAAATTGGGTCCTGGGCTGTATGCAGGGTAGGGGGAGCCCCAGGGAGCAGCTGGGCAGGGACAGTCAGGGCTGGTGGTGCCCTCAGGGCCRTGGCACTGGAGTAACATCATGACTGCTATAATAAGTATCGCATTATGACCTAATTCCTAAGTCATATAATTTATACGGATACAGAAATGACTGAAAATATTTTTTTCATCTAGAGAAATCTGCATTTCTTCCCTATTAATTCTTTTATAATGAATAATGCAGCAGGAAAGATTCTAATTATAGAATGCCTTTAATTTGGATAGATTTCATACATTTTTCCATCTTATTAACCCCAGTGCTCCTTTCTTGATGTGGGAGGATAATTTACATTCATTCCTTTGTTTAATTGTGCCACTTACACAACAGGTGCTCTCTGTGGTAGTTCATATGATGTGCACATCAATGCTGTGGCACTGTTAAACACTTCTGTATTTAAATTCTTAATCATATATACTCCCTTCTTACATTAAAATGTAGGAAATAATAGGAAGTCTGCCTGCAAAGATTGGTAGGATTTGGTTATGAAGTGTTCCCCTTCTTCCAGCTCATGAACAATCTTTAATTAGATAACATCTCAGGATGCACAAAAAGCTATAACTATGCCTCAAGTAATGAACAATTGAACACTTTCAAAATTTCCAGTCCAGAAAGACAATAGCCTCTCAAACCCTTGTACCTTGTTTTCCACAGGGAGGAATTCAAGACAAGCCATCTGGAAATGAACTTTGTCTTGGAGGACCAGGAATCTTAGGAATGCAGCACCCCCAGCCATTGCTCAGACTCACTGCAGCCTTTGACTCCAATATTCCCTTTATCCACCTCTTTAGTGTGCCCCACACCACTGCAAATAGTTATAATGGTTACTCCGTGACACTGGTTCTTGGCATGAAGTTATTGTTTGACTTTGTCTGACAGTGTCCAATTACTGTTTGAAAATGGTGGTCACAATATTACAGGATAAAGTAATAGCTAAACTAAGGAATAGTAGTCTTAACCAGAAAACTACTGTACATCAAGTAGTGAATGATCCCCATAACAGTTGACCTGAATAGGTGCAGGCCTGTGCTGTGTTTGTYGTACACGTTAGTTGGCTGCTGGTTGAACTTGCCAGAAGCCTGTATGGAGTTCCCGTTTGGCCCTTGGCCTTTATACCACCTGCATGTATCTTCTTATCTTGAAGCTAAGCAGCATGTTTACATAAAATATTCCTCTGCTCGACAGTAGAAATTAAATATAGAGCTGTTTAGCAATAAGAAAATCCTATAAAATCTCTGAAGACTACACTGCTGGCAAACCTTAGCAGGGAAAAGATTTGCACAGCATACCATACCCTGACTAGAGTATTGTCCAATGCTGTAGAACTTGGGGTTCCCACCATTTGAAGGGATGTAAGATTATCTGTGCTATCCCCTTTTTCCTTCTTCTGTTATGTCCAATAAATGGTATTTTAATCAATATCTGGCAGAGTCTGAGTGCCTTTCTTACTGGAATCCATAATGAGCACTTGCATCAGTGCATCACATTAGGAATTTGCTGAATGTGCAAGTCTGGTACCAGTGCCAGAAGCTGCTACCAAGACTCAGCAGTGTGGGGGTAAAAGGTGGCTAGAAATGGACAGTAATCTCTCCGATGTATGTTCACTGCAGAAATTGACAAGCATATAGGTTATCTTCATGGACTGTGGTTATAGAAGTAGACAAAGGCTGCCTAATGCTGCAAACACTAATTTTGTATTTCTATGTAGAAATTAAGTCATGGAAGAAAGATTTGCTATCGAGAAGCCTCTCTTCCTCTCCCCGCCCCCCCCTCCCTTACGTACTGCATTACAGTACAGTGTTTCTTAGCTAAATAGGACAAATTTTAAGACTACATCTATGCCAGTGAGCTAAAATGCTAGTGAGGCAGTGAGGCCAGGTGGCCTGGAATGATTCACACCAATATTATTAAATTCTCTTATCCTCCAAAAAAAGGTGGCCACATGCAAACTATATATTTGAAAGAACCTCTGACCCACATTAGTTCCTGAATTGTATCCAGAAATTGTTAGGGATTCTGCTACTTTGTCACAGGATCACAGAAAATTTGAGGTTGGAAGGGACCTCGTGTCCAGATTGTTTTTGAATATCTCCAAGGATGGAGACTCCAGAACCCCTCTGGGCAACATATSCCAGTGCTGGGTCACCCTCACAGTACAAAAAAGTGTTTCCTGATGTTCAGAGGGAACCTCCTGTGTTTCAAGTTGTGCCCATTGCCTCTTGCCCTGTCACTGGGCACCACTGAAAAGAGCCTGGCTCCATCTTCTTTGCACCCTCCCTTCAGGTATTTATATACATTAATAAGATTCCCCCAAGCCTTCTCTCCTCCAGACTAAAAAGTCCCCGCTCTCTCAGCCTTTCCTCATAGGAGGGATGCCCCAGTCCCTTAATCATCTCATGTCCCTTTGCTGGACTCTCTCCAGTATATTCGTGTCTCTCTTGTAGGGAAGGGCGCAGAACTGGACACAACATTCCAGGTGTAGCCTCACCAGTGCTGATTAGAGGGGAAGGATCACCTCCCTCTTCCTGCTGGCAGCACTTTGTCTAATGCAGCTGAGAATACCATCAGCCTTCTTTGCAGCAAGGGCACATTGTTGGCTCATGTTCAGCTTGGTGTCCACCAGGACCTCCAGGGCATTTTCTACCAAACTGCTTTCCAGCTGGGTTGCCCCCAACATACATTGGTACATGGGGTTGTTCCTCCCCAAATGCAGGACTCCACACTTCTCCTTGAACTTCATGAGGTTCCTGTTGGCTCCTTTCTCCAGCCTGTCAAGGTCCCTCTGGATGGTAGCACAACCCTTTGGAGTGTCAGCCACTCCTCCCAGTTTGGCATACACTCTGCCCCATCATCCAGATCATTAATGAAGATGTTAAACAGGACTGGACTCAGTATTGACTCCTGGGGTACACTGCTAGTCACTGGCCTCCAACTAGATATCTCCATTGATCAGCACCCTCTGGGCCCAGCGATTCAGCCAATTTTCAACCCACCTCACTGTCTGCTCTTCCAGCCTGTACATCATCAACTCCTCCATCAGAATCATATAGGAGACAGTGTCAAAGACCTTACTGAAGTCCAGGCAGACAATATCCATTGCTCTTCCCTCATCTACCAAGCCAGTCATTTCTTCATACAAGGTAGACATGTTGGTCAAGCATGACTCCCCCTTGGTGAATTCATGCTGTCTACTCCTCATCATTTTCTCATCCTTCATGTCCTTATTATTTATTTATTCTGCCTAGTATCTATTTACATGTATCTATTAGTTATTTATTAGGGCCAGAGTACACCAATTTTAAAATTTAACAGGATAGCACTGATTTTATTCTTAGTTTTTTTGGTCACTGAAGCTACATGATTATGCTGTTAGAAACAGTGGGCCAGGACCTCCTACATTATACCATATCCCTGCAGTACACTGACGGGAATGAAGTGAACAGGGGGAAATGGCATCTGACCAAATATTCCAGCTATGAACAAGGGTTGAGAGCTTTCTCCAAACAATCCTCCATATGATACATGAAGGTTATCATATCTTCATATTATCTTTGAGTGACTGTATTTGCAACCAAAACTGAGCAGCACCGTTTTTTTTTACCCTTTTTAACATTGGAAAATAATCTTGGGTTTTTGTCCAGGCCTAATAATAACCTTAAAAAGTGAGCGAAACAGAAAAGATTTGACTCAGAGCATACAAATAGTAATATTGCTTTATCAGCAAACTATTTTTACATGAAACTAAAATTTCATTGGTTTAGATGCTTTTAAATACTATCAAAGGGAAACATGATTCTGGTGTGTGTTTTGGGAAAAATATTCTATTATTGTAGTCTTTAATTCAACACTAAATGTGTTATTGTTCAAAGAAATGGTTACCAAGAAGTTTTATCAAAGTTAGTATGATAAAGAAAGATCAAAATAAAAGTCATGTGGAGGCAGATCTGGTAGTGTTATTTTCTCTCCTTGAGCAGCCCACTGATTTCAAAATCAATATGTCATAAGAACAATCTAAGATTTTACTAGCCACAGGTCACATGCTTTAAGTTAACCTAAGGTTTTGTTCAGAGCTTTGTCTAGTTACTAACTGGTTCTGATGTTTCTTGTATTTTTTTTCCTCTCTTTTCCCTGTTTATGAAGTTTCTTCTTTATTTGCAAACTGATTTTTCAGAGGTGTACTGCCAAGGGACATCAAATATTTCCAAGAAGAAGCCTAGAGAGCAGGAGTGCAAAGTCAAAGAGATGCTAAGAAGCAAGAACCCAGCAAGGATTATTAACACTCTTCACAGAACAACTTTCTGTAGTTGATTCAGGATGTAAATGGTATTTTGCCATATGATTTTACCAAATTCAGCCAAATATTCTTGAGCACAACACTTGTGCAAAAGAAGTTGAGGCAGGTTCACAAGTACAGATTTATTAGTCGGGGCAACAACTGATAGAATACAACAACTCTAATAGTGGAAGTTACTTTTGGGGAAGAATAAAAAAGGGGAAGCGAGAGGAAAAGAGGGGAAAAAATGGGCAAGAGTAAAAGTGAGGGTAAGGGCAAGGGAAAATGCAGACTCTCACCAGTGGCTGGCCTGGAAGAACAGTGATAGGGTCCCAGGCAAGCATCCTCCTCTCTGGGTTCTCTCCAGTGACAGAGGTGGTGAGGAGGAATGTGACAACAATGGTGGTGATGATTTCTTCGCCTTGCCTTTAGCCCTTAGCGCTATTTACTTTTTGTCATGATCCTCTCTAACTCCCTATTATTTGTTTCTGTTCATGATGCTGTTAGCACAGGTTGATGCATACCAATCAGGTACAGGCATTGCACATTGATTGTCTGTTAAGTTTCTGTGCACATGTATTATTGGATAATATTGGTCAAGCATTTAAAGGACTATTGTCTGTTTTTTTGTGCGCTATGTTTGGTTTTCTCTACATTAGAGAAAATTGGGAAAAAAAACCCCAAAGGCCTAAAATCTGCAAAACAAGAGAAAAGAACAGGGGTGTAAAGAGGGGTGATTGTCATGCCAGTGGTAGCCACTTCCCATGAGAACCCGCTGTACCAACACTATCAGGGATGGCAGGTGCAAGGCCATAAGACCAACAGCATGAGAACAACAGTGTGGGGACAAAAGGAAAAATAAAACCACAGAGGCTCCAGTAAAGCACTTCTACAGCAGCATAGGTGAAAGGTTACAGAGCTGCAAATAGGATGCCCTTATCATTACTAAGGCTAAGGTACTAAGGCACCTCAGGCACTGTGTAACAGTACCTGCTATTCTATAATCAGGTTCATGATTGTATTTTGTAGCAAAGAGATTTACTCTGTCTGTATTTACTCTGTATTGTTAGATTATTTTTTTTTTAAGATAAAAACTCACACTTAGTTTTCTCTGTCAAAGCCTTTATTTTGCAAGTTCTACATAATAATAATATGGAAGTACAGAGGAATATCAACAATTCATTTCAGTCAGGGAATTAATTATAATTCAACTTCACATTCATGAAATCTATGGAATGGGTATCATCTGTATGTGCCCAGAATATTAAATATTACTTGGGGATAACATTTGTAGTACTGACTTTATTTTTATTTTTAAATTGGCTGTGGATTAAATCGGTATATTAATCTAATGTGCTGAAATAAATAATATAAACATGACAGCTGTTGCATTACACTGAATAGTAATGCCAGAATAACCACAGTAACCAAACATCTTGCTCAAAGGCTTTGAAAAATGAATTGCAAGGCAATTAATAAAGGCTAATTTGTTATTAAGTCAAAAGAAGAAAACTTTAAAATGCAGTGTTTGTGCAGGCAACTGTTCACTTTAAGAAATTGATTAGGATTTTTCCTTGAAGTGTGTAATGAGAAAACATTGACATTTGCAGTTCAGTTGTTTGAGAAGTTAAAACAGCAAAACAACAAGAACCTACAGTTCTGAAACTGTTTTCTTTGCTTGGTTTACTAGATCCATAATTAAGAAATGCTTTTTAGGTTTTCATTGCAACTCTGTTGATGTTCAATGTGATGAGAAAGAAACTTAATTTCAGTGGTCAATGCCAGGTTTTATTTTAAGTACCAATGCCAGTATATATTTTGAACTGATCTGATAATTCTTTGTGTACAAATTTAGGTGAGATGAGTTGTTTTCTTAGCAGAACCATAATACTCTGACTTTTCATTCCTTGTTATTCAGACTCTATGTATGCATCATAAGCTTTTAATTTGAAACATAAGATATATATTTTTTGTTTGAAACAGATATCTGTTGCCTATTGTTCATGTATGTCTGTGTTCCCTTCAGATATGTCCTTTTTATCTGTAACAGTGGAAATATAGACCTCACAACCTTAACAGTCGTTTACTGTGGCACATGATAGTAAAATATTCTGTGAACTCTACAGAAACACATCACATCGATTTCTTGGATGGCAGAGTGCCCTGTGCTATGCCAGATGTCTGTCAACCACAGTGAGGTTATGACTAAGGTCTGGGACAGGACTTACAGGCAGTGCATTACTCTCTCATTACRTATGGCTGACAAATTAAGTTTATGTGTTATTTTACTTGTGTTATTTTAACACATATAACGCATTACATGTGTTATTTTAAGATATATAGAGGGTAGGTAGATTTTATCAAAAGGTGTGTTTAAAACCATTTTTTGCTTTCTTTTCTTTTACCCTCACCTTCCTATACTGAAAGTAATGATGGGGAATATGAAGCTTTGTAAAAGAGGATCACTATTATAAATCTTATTAACACATGATAAAATCCATTCTTGTACAAAATGTGTACCAGCATAAGAGATTGCCAGAGCTGGGGTTTGAGTACATCATAAGCCTGAAGCCTTGGCCATCAGGTCCAAGAATATGTGATGAATTCATCATCTTAGATTTTAATGGAGCGAGAAAAGGATTGTGGTCTTTAAAACTGTGAATAAAAACTTGAAGACACTAAGCATCAAAACTGATACAGGTCAAAACTGTAGTTCTCAGACAGCTAACAGCTCTGTTCTTTGTATCATATTAATGTCACAACCTAAAGGGTTACCCGGCCTGTGGGCCTTTCAAGATTGTGACTGTGGGTTTGTTGGAGTCTGTAATACACAAGAATACAGAAGCTTTTGTCCTCTAAATTTCTCTACTTTATTACAGATTACCAGAATTACTATCAAATATACCAGAATTACTATCAAATATACTAGCACAGAAATCACCACTAGCAAATATAACTATGGTTAATAAAGTACATGCATATTTATCAAGTTATTATAAATTACTAATCAATAATAGAAATAACCAATTGTATAGCACCAATCAATGTAATAGCAACATCCAAATATGTATATACTATTACAGGTTATTAGAAACTTATCACTAGTGAAGTAAGCTTATAAACAATATAACAGAGGATATACTTATGATAGATTACTTATATGGATATATAATACCAGTATCAAGCAAATTAGACAGATTTCAAGAGRGACCAAATCATGTCAAGGAGCAGGACGAACCAATCCCAGAACAGGGGACCCAACCATCCCAGAAGTGGCAGAACAAACTGAACCAGCCCCAGAAGTGTGAGCCCAGAGGGGACCAGTAGACTAACAGAGGGTCTCACTTCAAAGGTGATCCACATACAGACTTTGGAGTCAACCAGGAGTCCCCAGCAAGGGTCCAAGATCTCATAGAAAGTTTGTGCAGAGAGTTCAACTTGTTTGGGAAAGGAAAAGGACATGCAGCATGGGAATTTCTCAGAGAGAGGGGCTCCATTTTGGACAAAAATTAGGTCATTTTTATGTTGTAGACATACAAGAGGGCATAGGACACCACCACTTCAAGCAGCCAATAGGTGGTGTTAGTTTCACCTGGGGCAGCAAATATATGATGATCTTTTCTCTTCTTTCAGATCAATTTTTGCTTTTCTAGACAGTTTTCCTGTTCTTGCAGTTAGAACAGCCCATAGCAGTTTCCAGTTCTTACTTTCTCAGGATGTTTTCCCCTTTTTCCAGACTATTTTTCACCTTTTCAGATGTTAAGTTGCCGTTACAGTTTTTTGTGCACTTACCAATTATATCTCAGCATGTCACCAGTTTCTAAGTATCCAGCTGTACTTCAAATATTCCAGCTGCGCTTCTCAAGGATTCTTCTAGTTCACAGGGCTAGTTCACAGACTAACAGTTCCCAGGCTGGCAGGCGTTTTCTCTGTCAGTATTTGAGCAGACATCTTCTTCTGCTCAGTAGTCTTCCCCTTCYAACCAGGTTGCCTTTCTGTCTGCTCACATCAGTTGCTAACTYCAAAGACCCTTGTCCCACCTTCCCATTTTCTCTGGAAACTCTGTTCAGGCTGTGATTCTTACTGCAGCCCTTGTGGTTTAGCTGGTAACAGCAGAATAGGCTTGACACTATTMATACAGTATTCTCCAAGCTACTGTGCTTTATAACCATCTTCCAAACTGAAAGAGGCAATTTGCCAACAAACCACAAATAGAAGTGTTCTATTCCTGCAAAGCATGCCCTTTTTCTCAACCTTCCTAACCTAATCTCCTTCCCACAAAGGGAATAATTAAGACAAGAATGGGAAAGGTAGAGAAAAGACATCCTCTTATTCCAGTTATAAAAATGCTGGACTAAAGGAACAGCCCTTGGCAGCTTCTCTACCAAAGACACATGATGGTGAACCTCAGAACAGTCTAGGCAATGTAGCTGAATTGCCCCAGTGCTGAGAAATACAAGAAGGCCACACAACAGTGTAAGAATAATCATATCAATGTGTGTGGACAGATTTGAAAAAATAAGTTTATTTAAACCTGAAATGCAGGACTGATTCAGTCTCTAGCACTCTCTGATAAGAGGCTCAGGGGAAAACCATGGACGATTCTGTGAACTGGAATGACTCTTTTTTTTTTTTTTTTTTTTTTTTTTTTTTTTTTCCTTGCATGAAAGTAGGTCCATAACACATGTTCTCATGAGAATCAATCATCCCTCATGGTGCTTCCTTATGTGAATATCAATTTCCCATCCATATGCCTCAGCTTTCTCCAGTTTGATGCTGAAAATAAAGTAAAAACCAAAACTCATGAAAAATGTATGTCTTTTGCTTTTCTATAGGCTTATAACTACATGTACTGATTTCACCTTTGAAAATCCATTATACAACCTTCACCTTCTACAAAGATGATTTTAAGGACTCAGTGTTCTAGTATATTGTCTTTTTTAGTAACTGACTGCTGGACTAAAAACCTTCCTGATATGCTTTGAGATTTTCAAAAAAGGATGCTGGCGAATCAGAAGTCACTGTTCCATGTGTTTTAAAGCACTTCAGTAAGGCTTTGATTGATACTTAGAATCGTGTCTGGTTTTTGATAGAATGCTGTGGCTTGTATTTCTCCATTTTGTTTTTTGCAGATGCACTCACTAGTCTGTACGGAAGTCTTTAATATTTATTATGTTTGTAACTAGTGTTGGTGTGATATGTGAAATAAAATTTTAACATTTGTGCCATAAATTAATGATATTTCTCTTGGTTTAACGTTTTATAGTATAAGCATGGACTTATATCTTCAAAATGCATACTTTCCTGAGCAAGTGTTACTTCCAGGATCATCTTGAGTATCGTCTTAAAGGCAAAGAGACTGAATGTGAGAGACTAGAAGAATAAAGCCAGATCTGGTTCCTTATTTGCACTACTTAAAAAAAAGGGTGGAAAAACACACAGGTTTTTTATCTTGTACTGTATATTTAAGCAACTGAATACTGAACTTGGTGGCAGTGCAGTAATTTCTCTCATTCTTATATCTTCTTATTCAGTTTCATGTCAGTTTAGGTGTGGAAAATAATAATTGGGAAAAAAATTAGAGTTTCATCTCATCAATTAGTGTTTTGAAAGAGTCCACATACATTTAGTAATGTAGTTTAATTATTCTTCAACTTCTTAGTCCCAGAAATTCTATCCATTCACACTCTTCTGGCAATTTCATGCAAAATATGGGGGTTTTGTTTTAAAATTTTTTAATATTGGTATTTTGCTCTTTTTCCATCTTTTGTCAGTGAGATCAACCTGATGGAGCGGGTACAGATCAAACTTGGTTTTAACAAACTTTGTATAAGAACAGTAAAATTTCTTGTGAGCAGACCAGATATACCACTTAATGTTCTCTCCTGTTCTTTGGAATTCTGCATCTTCTGGAGGGAATAACGAAAGGAGCAGGGGGGAAAGCCTAAGATGAATGTATTCTTTTCTAATGACTATGGATTCAAGCCATCTCTATTAGTCATTAAATACCAACAGCAAGTAATGAAAATAAACTAAAAAAAAAATATTAAACAGAAGTAAAAGTAACCACAGGACAGATAGACTGAGGATGGAAGGGACCTCTGGAGATCATCTGGTCCTACCTCCCTGCTCAAGCAGGGCCATCCAGAACCAGTTGCCCAGGACCATGTCCAGATGTCTTTTGAATATGTGCTAGGACGGAGACTCCACAACCCTTCTGGGCAACCTGTGTCAGTGCTTGGTCACCCTCACAGTGAAAAAGTATTTCTTGATGTTCAGAGGGAACCTCCTGTGTTTCAGGTTGCATCCATTGCCTGTTACCCTGTCACTGGGCACCACTGAAAAGAGCCTGGCTCTGTCTCCTTTACCTCCTACCTTCAGGTCCTACCTTCTTTACATCCTACCTAGCTTCTCCAGGCTGAACAGTACCAGATGTCTCAGCCTTTCCTCATAGGAGAGATGCCCCAGTCCCTTAACCATCTTCATGCCCCTTTGCTGGACTTTCTCCAGTATGTCCGTGTCTCTGTTGTCCTAGGGAGCCCAGCACTGGACACAGTACTGGTTAGGTGTGGCCTAGAGAGGAATGATCACCTCCTTCTTCYTGCTGGCAGCACTTTGTCTAATGCAGCCCAGGATACCATTAGCCTTCTCTGCAGCAAGGGCACATTGTTGGCTCAAGTTCAACTTGGTGTCCACCAGGACCTCCAGGGCATTTTCTGCCGAGTTGTCTTCCAGCTGGGTTGCCCCCAAGATACATTGGTACATGGGGTTGTTCCTCCCCAGGTACAGGACTCTGCATTTCTCCATGTTGACCTTCATGAGGTTTCTGTCGGCCCTTCTCCAGCCTGTCAAGGTCCCTCTGGATGGTAGCATGACCTTTTGGAGTGTCAGCCACTCCTCCTGGTTTTATGTCCTCTGCACATTTTCTGAGGGTACACTCTAACCCATCATCCAGATCATTAATGAAGATGTTAAACAGGACTGTACCCAGCACTGATCCTTTAGGTGTACCATTAGTCACTGGCGTCCAACTAGACTTTGCTGCTGATCACACCCTCTGGGCCCAGGACAGAAAAAGTAAAACTGACAAAGACTATATGAGCTCCCAATGTGTGTTAAACATAACATACATTTTTTGATTGAAGGGTTTCCATAAAAAAATTGGTACGAAGCCAGTTTGTGAGCAATGCATACCTAAGGCATTTTTATGAGGCTGCTTTCTTTTATTATGTTGTCTCACCTTCTCTCCTCAGTCCTTGATAAGAGTTTGGGAAGATGTGTTGTGTATTAATTAGGAAGTTTCACTGCGAGTTTCTGTACAGTTTTTTTTTGAGGTCTCTGTTTTGGTTTTGACTTCTTTTAAGTCCAGGGTTGCTCCCCCATGTACACACCACACCTTGTAAATTGATATTCTGTGGACAGTGTTACTCTGTGCAGGCAATGCTTAAATTCTATTATTTTAACAATGTACAACCCCCCAGTACAGAGAAAATGCAGAAAAATCACAAGTCAAAATCAGTGGATGAGTCCCTGAAGAGGTATCCAATGATGTTTGGAAGGACTTCTGAGGAAAGAAAAGGAACCTGGAATTGAGGCAAACAAAAATAAAAGGAATGTGTGAAGTGAAGCCAGAGCTATGGGATGAAAAGGGTGTGTGTTTGATGAACTCTTTGTCCCCAAAAAACATTCACAAATGTTGGTGCTTAAGATTCTCATTACAAGCCATACCTTGTTTCTTTGGAGCTTTTCTCCTTCCGAACTCAAAGCAACAACTTAAGAACAACTAATTTCTTTTGTGTTTCACCCACTTACTAATGGTGACTACTTTGCTTAATTTTCCTAATTTGAGTGTTTATGATTGTATATTTCTTCAGCTAGTTTTTGCAGAACTTACTGAAAGAGAGGTATGTTATTGATCTCTTTCCATTGTATAGTCTCTACACATCAATATTAGAACATTTATGATTTCAATTATTTGTACCTATAAAGCTGTTATCTTGGAACATATAAATTGTACATGATGTCTCATCTTTCAAGCTAGTAAATCAAATCCCTTCCTTCACAATTTCATTTGGAAAGAAAATGTAATCAATAGTCCAATGAAACCTACATTAGCTTGTTCCAAATTCAATCTGAATGCAAAAAGAAAAAAAAAAAACAAAACCCTGCTGCAAGAAATCACTTTATTAATCAGATTAATCTCAATTACTCCAGTAAACCAGTGGCTGTACTGAGCAAAATGCTGTTGAAGCAATCATCAGGCAATTACTGAGTCTGAAATTGACAGTGCTCAGTTTTTATGGTGTCTGGGTTTTTTTTAAATTATTCCTGCTTAATATAAAAGAGATTATTTTTTATTCTTTTGCAAGTGTGAAAATACAACACAGACACATGGATCTAAAACCAACCCGCATTTTGTAAAACCTCAGTGTTTTCCTTGGTTATAGGGATTACTTTCTTTAAGTCTGCACAGGTGCTTGATGCCAGAAATATAAAATAAAATGGAAGGGAACACAGGTTTATACACAAATAGATAAATACTTTGTATAGAGTGAAACTCAGATTTAGATGTCCTCAAGCTATTTCTGAAGTTTAAAGCTGGTAACACAGCTTTAGCTGATCCACTTCCATTTAATTCAGTCTTGCCTTTGTTTTTATTTTCTCTGAAATCAGTCCTGCAGTAACATCCCATAACTCAGTGCTATTGTAATCCTTCTGCTATGCTGACACACAATGAGGACCCCCTTCACCATTACATGAATTCATAAAAGCACTGTCTAACAGAATTCTTTCCCAAGACTGACTAGTGCAGCAGTGCCTAACAGAAACTAATCAAGAAAGACTTTTTAACATTTACTTCCATTTTATTGTTTTTTTTACTCTATCTTGTTTTGTTGACTACACAATTTGCTGCTCGGATTTATTTATAGAAATAATCATTACACTGTTCTTCATTTCTTCCAGTGTTTGTGTATTTCTTCTCCATTTTTTTTCTCTACAATTCCCTGTAAATGTTACTCCTGAAAAAAAAAAAAAAAAAAGGAATTCAGTGTTTGAAAAAATACAGTATATTAAGTGTTAAAAACATGTTGCTCTGATGGGCAATGTTTCATTGGCTGAAACTGGTAACTGAAAAGGTAACTTTTAGAATTAAGCTACAAATGTTTTTAATAATAAGCCATTAATTAAAATGTGCATGTACAAAACTTATTCTCTTTCTTCATAACTGTGGATAGATACAATATGCTTGAAAAACAATTTGACTAGTTTCTTTTTAATATGATGACTCACTAGACAAGTGTGAAAGCTTGCTTAAGTTCCCAAGGATAAAAGTTAACTTACAAGATATAAAATGGCTTTTGTTAAGTTTTTGTTGGTTGTTTGGTTGTTTTTTCCCCTGTACTTCAGAAAATAAAATTATCAAGAAACTTAGTTATAATCATCAAAGTTAGCAAAGACATATTTACATTTACTGTGCTGATTTATATTGTTTTGATTGAACTGGTTGTATACAATATTGCATAGTTTTCATGTCAACAGATCTAAGTGAATAAAATTTTTGGATAGGGGTSTAGATAAGCCATGGGTGGACAGCTAAGTAACCTGTTTAATAAGCTTTGGTAAAGCAAGAACAAGTCCTTTGAATCAAGTTTGTTTAGACCAGACCATTTCCCTTTGGATATTGTCATGTCTGTTGGCCTGAGTTTGACCTTTTGGCAGCTTTGGGGCCTGCAAGATTGGTTTTCTCTAGCCAACAATCTACCTCTAGAAAACGGAAGTCGGTGGTGAATATATGCCCTAAATAAGCAAGGAACTTAATGAACTTTTTAAGCTTTGACTTCTCAAATGCAAAAATGAAAACACTATTTAAAAATATGACGTATTAGGTGAGAGAAATGAATAAAGAATATTTTTTTCTATATTTTATTTGATCACAATTATTGTAATTAGAAGAATATATCTATCAACTGTACATATATTTAAATAGTATTGAAGGAATTATGTTAGCAAGATAGGTAAATACACTCTAGTTTTGATTCTTTCAGGAATTCTGAAGGGGTGTCTGTTGTGGTTAAAACTGTCTCTTATATTGTTAATGGATTTGAAAAAGCACATCAACATTAGAGAAATGGCATAGAAAAAGTACAATGCTTATGCAATAGGCTTAGTAGTTCATGTCAGATTACTGTTCAGAAATTTGACATTAAGCTTTTACTTTTGATCATGTCATAAACTGCTGATCAATTATAAAGCAAGCTCTAAAGGTACAATATGTCTTGAGAAAAATCAATAACTGCTTTGTCCTATTTTAAAGATAAGATGAAAATTTGGAACAGTCAATGCACATTATTGTTACTAAGTCCTAGCAGTGGGGAGTCCAAAGACATACTAAATGGCTATTTAAGTATGATAAAAGGTTGAACTCAGACATTCTTACCTCCATTTACAGACAACCATTACAAAATAAAGATTATTGATAAAAGGCTTAACTTGTATATAATCATAAATGGATATATTCATAGCTACAGCAGAGCCTACATACCTCACCCCTTAACCAAAAAGAAAATCTAATCCACAGGRTATCCAGAGCTGTATGCTGCTGTGGAGGTCAGAATTTAGAAAACAGAATGATATTTTGAAGGTTTTCCATGATACTGGGGAAATCAATCCATCAGCTATGTGCTTTAATTCAAGTGGCATAGATTTTTAGTCAATCTCTGCAGAAGACAATTCACCATGGCCCTATACTGCTGCTAAATGCCTTCTGAGAACTCTCCTCTGTGACCAAAATATATCATCTAACTGACTGAGACAAGGTCAGGCAATATGTGTGTGTTACACTTAGAGTTAATTGACTTCTATATTTAGATTTTTCAGTTATTCCATTGTAAAAAACACTGGCCTAAGAAACACCATTGCCTGCAGACATTTTCTAATACTTGACAGAGCATTACACTGGAGAAATAGATTTTAATCTATGAAATTCCTTTCCACTTTTGCTAATAACATTCACTTTTTCTCTTTTCTCATTTCTTCAGGAAAATTTTAGAAAACGATGAAAAATTCCTCAGTGCACGGTTGTCCACCACCAAAACAACAATAACAGAAAAGCAAGATAAGATAAATTCTTGAGAGTGACAGAAGTTTTAAAGATGGAAAAACAAAATACGCCTGGATGAGTCAATCTGTCCTCTCCTATTTGGACTTATATTATGACCTTAAAGATTCATGCCTAACTTTGGGGAACTGCTTGGAAAAGAACTGCCATATAAGATGGTGTGAAAAGGTAAATGTTTAGGTTAGGCTTAGTTCTCACAGACTTGTGAACCAGACCTTAAACCCAAAGGCCCATCACAATTTAAAGACCATGTCTGTAATACACATAGCTATCCTGTACATATATATCTGAGTTAACACTGGAAAAAGAGATAGCAATGATGAAGTCAGCTGACAAAGCCTGATGTAGCAACTTAATCCAATTCCATGGGTCCTGGACAGTATCACATTATACTTAAGAAGTCTTTCTGAAAATAATGAAGTCAACTACCTGCCAGCACCTTCTGGACATTTTTTCTTCTAGGTATTCAACATTTATTGTTTCTAAAAGAAAAATAAAAACTTTCAGGCATAATTTGCCAGCCAAATATTGTCTSACATGCATTTGTTCATTAAAATCTTGCTAAGAAGTAGTTTTATAAATTCTATAGTCCATTCATTAAAGCAAACAGCAATTGTCCCAATGTTAAAATTATGACAAAAGAGGGACAGAATATCTAAAACTCGTACTGTATTACCACCCATTCCTTGAAAGTAGGTCAATCCCAGGAAGCCTGAGCTTCTAACTCTTTTTCTTATAAGTTGCCCCTCTGAAGTTAAGCAGAAACATGAGGATTGAGTCTTTTCTGACTAGCAGTATAGCTATTTCATCTCTGTTATTTATAAAACAGGTCTGAAACAACAACCCYATCTGGAGGACAACATCTTTGACTTTTCTTCCACAGAGAGTATCATACTTAGATTATCTAAATGTAAAGGATGACAAGTGAGAAATGTTATTTACTGTACAGATATACCTTTTATTTTTTTAATGTTAAAGCCTCTGGGGATGTTTTCTTCTCTGAATCTGTATTAGTTTTTATCTGATCGTATGACTAAATACTCTTCAAAGTATTATTGAAGTGTTGCTATGACCTTCACAGTCAATTTTCCTGCATTGTATCCTTTACAAGAGCATGAATGTGCTGGCATTTAAAAGAGAGCTATAAAAGCCTACATGTGTCAAGACAACTAAACTGAGTGCTATTCTATATATACGCTCAGAGAGGGAGAGAATTAAAAAAAAANAAAAAAAAAAAAAAAGGGGGGAAACTGGGAAGAACCCAGAGAGATTAATGGAAGATAGTATTGGATTTCTGCAAGGAATCAAACTGTTCAAATTCACCGGTGAATGTAGTAGATCCATTCAGTGAATGTATCTAGATGTTGACATATTAACATGATATCTTACACCTAACATGTAGATCCTCTCAAGATTACAATCATGTCATAGCTCATTGATTATGTACCTCATATTGAATATTAGTTAAGAAGAATGGGGATCATTCAGAGTGGAAAAATAAAAYAAAAACATATCTATTGACATGGATCATAAATAATGCTTCCATGAATTCAGCATGAGCTGTTGTTATGGCCAAATTCTTGTATAAAAGCTTTGCATCATTTATTTCAAAGGACTCTGACAGAAAATTAAAAAGTTCCCCAGTGATTGGCAATGAACTCATAAGAAATTAGGTGTCTAAATCCAACACTGTAATTGACATGTCCAACCCCACAAGTGTCTTTTGATATAAAATACAAGATTTATGGCCCTCCTGGGACCTTGTAGGAGCCAGATTAGTAAATAATGAAATAGTGACTGTAATTGACTAGAAACACCAAAAAAGGGTAAGTCTGAATAAAGTAGAATAGAATAGAATAGAATAGAATAGAATAGAATAGAATAGAATAGAATAGAATAGAATAGAATAGAATATTTCAGTGGGAAGGGACCTACAATGATCATCTAGTCCAACCGCCTGACCAATTAGGGGCTGACCAAGAATTAAAGCATGTTGCTAAGGGCATTGTCCAAATGCCTATTACTCCCAATGCGCTCCTTGTATTAATCAGGGCGGCTTTATAGCCAAGAATGTATTCTTTCTGAATACAGAAGAGAACCTGACAGCATAATGAGAAAGCTCAGCTAGAAAGCGAGAGCCATACGCTATGCCTACATTAGTAAATTAAATGTGCTCAGAGCTGTTCTCCAGCATTGAGATCAGCCGGCACTGAACGGCCTGCTTCCAGACTCTAACCCTCGTACGCTCTAARGCTAGGTGGCTGTCTGCAAATGGCCTATAGGAATAGTGTCTAAYCTATGCTATTTGTGAACTGTCACCAGGATATCTTTTATTCAGTCTCACTTAAAATATGCTGGGCACCTCTGGGTAGGGCACCCTCCACAGTGGAAAGAACTGTGGATTAAACTCTCTTGGATGATGATAGGGATGCTGTAGCTGTCAGCCTGAGAACTAGGAGATCCCCAAAGCTGCAGCCAGAAATGGGGCCCAGAAAGTGAATACAACAGAACTTTGTTTTGCTTCACTTTAGGAAAACAATATGTAGTTGGAATAGTTCTAAAGAATGGCAGTGAAGAAGGCAAGATCTATAGCAGTTATTTGCAAAAACTATTTTAAAGTCTATTTTAAAGAGTAAGGTCTAGTCTATTTTGAAGACTAGTCTATTTTAAAGACTAAGGCAGAAAGTGTATCACAGGTGAGAAGAATTAAAATTCTGGGTAACAACAAAAGATAAAAGTAGACCAGAGCTTTTATAAATCTTATTTATATTTATATTTATATTTTCATTTGTCACAAAGTAATTTCTTACATTTTTGTTGCCTGTAGACTTCTCCAAAACCTGTGATTATGGAGAACAGCTCTCAATAAGGTCGCGCATTTTCTATGTGCATTTCACACAGGAAAACAGTTTTCTTTAATCATTTTTTATTTCATCCTAAAATAGAAGGCGAGAACAAAAGCTAGGGAACAGAAACAATTGAAACCTTGCTTGTCAAAACAGAGTCAAAACCAGGAAAGAAACAAAAAGGAAATAGTCAAGTCTTTGTAGCAACTATGAATAGAGATATTAAAAAAAACCTGGTCAATATAAAATGACAACATTGATGAATCCCCTATTTGAAAATAATACAAGAAAATAGAACTTTTTAATGGCAGTACTCTGATCTTTCTATGACTTTAAAATATTGCTGGCATACATTTTGCTTTTCCTACTAACAAGAAAGGAATGGAGTGGAAAAAGAAAATAAATGCAGTATAAAATGCACAGCAGTTAATCTTTCTAATTAGCCTATGTATGTGCCACACTCCCTTTAAAGACAAGAAAACCTGTCTTAATGTTTGTTTCCATTTAATATGTGTTGGCTACAACAGGTTATCAAATCCAACAAACTTAGCAAGAAGAGAAAAATTACACTCAGAAATCAAGGATCTTTGTTTTAGAAACACAAACTCAGCATCCTCCTGAGCTGACTTTTGCCAGAGGGTAAGTAGAAAACATTAAATCTTGCCTGAAGCTACAGCTTTTGAATATTTCTCTCACAAATGTTCTTTTAAACTGGAGTCCAAAAGATTTCAGATTAAAGATCATGTAAATTTTGCTTCCTGTAGGAAGCAAAACTTATAAATCACAGGAGAAAGGACAAAAAATTTTCAGTGCAATATTGTACAAAACCTCTGAAATAGGTTTGGTTTTCAGAAAATAAAATTGCAGCTTTTTGCCCATTCTGTGATCACCAAGACTGTTCAATACAGTTACATAAACAAACAGACCAAAATTTAAAGAACAAATGGTAAATAATATCTACCCTTATTTCCGCCATCTTCTATACAGAGTGAAATAATAATATTGGTTGACCAACCTGCAGGACAAGTGAGACATAATTATACCTGTAAATACTTTTATCATTCACTGATATTAACTTTCAATCCAGAGGCAATACTTTTTCTTTATGTAGCAAACTCAAATTAAAACCATAACTTCTAATCGCTAAACTTCAGTGAATTTTTGTAGGAAGCCAGTAAATTACAAAATAAGTAAGGGGTAGGAAATTTTTTAAAATACTAAAACAGGAGGAAAAGAAAAATCCTATACTGTTTATGCATAACACGATTTTGAACACTGCATGTTTGTAGCTTTGTTTAGGTGTGTATGTGGAGACAGTGATACTCTGCAATGAAACATAGATTTATGTTTTAGCTATATAAATAATATCAGTTTAAATGTGTATACACATGAGAAAGAGGTATCCAGAATTTTATTACTCTCTAATATATTTGTGCACTTCTTTCTTCCCCAGACTTCCTCAGTTGACCTCCTTCTAAGGAAAGGAGAAGTAGCAAAGATTTCTGGTTAATATGTCACCTTATGTGGAAAGAAGCATTCTCTGGCAGATGTTGACCTCCAACATTGATCATTTGATCCGAACCTCCACTACTGACCTTTTGCACAGAATTTTTGTGTACAAGCAGAGTCCTGCACACAGCCAAAGTACTMCTAAAGGCTGCTTCTCAAATCTTGTATAAATTTTCATTTCTGTCCCAAGAGCTTATATTGCTTGCAGACTGAGAATTTCTCAGATTATTGCATCTGAGTGTCCCACACTGCAAAAGAAAGATGCCTAGGAAGTAATAGAGAGCTACTAAGATGTGAATAAAATTGCTCTGTCTTGGTCAACTGGTGTTTTTATGAAGACTGTCTGCTACACAGACTTTAAACTCTGGTGTCAGACATGCTGGGTGGTGTACTTCACCTGTGAAGGTTGGCTGCTACAGTATGTTTCCTTTTGAAGTGMGAAAGGTTGATGAGGTATGAAAATTTTATTTTTCCATCAAGTGAAAGTTGTGCCATCACCCTTCATGGATGAAACAGTCAATGATACCTTTTCTTTCAGGTAATATGAAAGTGTTTAATTTTTCAGTGTCTGCTTTTAGAGAGGGAAAATAATGTTGGCAATGGTGAGGATTATTGAACTCATCCTCAGAATCCCATCTTGTTACGTAAGTGATGCATGTGGTCTCTTTGCTTTCAGTACATCTCTATTTTGTTAATATACAAGATGGAGATTTTGGGGCATATTGGGTTATAGACTTAAGAATGAAATTATAAAATGCTATAATAAAACACTACTCTTTTATTTAATGTATTAGGATATCATCAGCCACACTGTTGAAGTCCAGACCATTTTTTACTAGTCTTAAAGTGTATTTACCATGCTGCTGATCATGTTGTTATGGCTCAGGTTTTTTTTTAATCAGCCTTCTCACTCCACTCTCAATGTTTTCTCCCATTTGTACCCTCTCTTGAGCAGAGCAGCAACCTTCTGTTTAACTTGAATTTCATGTTSCTCAAAAACCTACCATGTTTCTAGTTTCTTTCTATGCTTTCTAGTTGCTTCTTTTCTCTTCTTCCTCCAAAGCAACTCTAAGGACATCTTTAAAATTAATTAATTTCAGAGGCTAAACATTTTCATTTAATTGTTCATCCATTCACTGAAGTGGATATGACTCCTTGCTAATAAGACTTGAATGCACTGATGCTATATTTAGTCCATTGGCCTTAAAAAAAGCTCCTAATGCCCTGTATTTCTTAAAACTGCGAACTTGCCTCTTGTTTTTTAAAATACTCATTGCATTATAAATAGTCTTAGGAACCCAAGAAGCCATTAGACAAAAGGAAGTACATAGTCTACTTGACATTTCTGAGTGCAGATTTCTGTGTTCAGCTTCCCTCCTTCTTTATTTAAAGGAAAAGGCAAACAGGAAACATTTCAGAGTCTCACATTACCCTAATTCAAAGGTAAAGCTCCATGTAGTTCTATGCAATGTTTTCATTTATGGAAAGGTTTTGCAATGCATAGCAATTCTGGTAGAAGCAATATAATTAGCATGTAGGCAAGTTTTGCAAGTACTGATCATCTAAACCTGAGGCTCTTGCCAGTGGAACTGAAAATGTGTGCAAGTTATTGACCAAATCTGGCACCTATAACACAACACTTTAAAAAYCAGGTCAAGGAACTCTGTTTTGGCCAATGACTTCTGTTCTAGAGAAACCTGATTAAGTTTTCTGTGCTGATAGAGAGTTATCACTTCGGGTTCTTCAGTAAACTTGCTCACAGACGGCACATMTTTCTCTTCATCATGCTCCATCAGGCAGTGTAGGAATGCCAATAGGTAGCAGTGACTGGGTTAGCAAACTGTTGGGAAGCACACTGTTCTGTATGCACTACCAGAATCTGCTTTCTATTTTTCTGTTGTCTTTATATGCACTCGAATAAACTAAAAGCCCCTCTTTTACAGAAAATTGATTTTCCTCCCGAGTTATTTTCTGTAGATGTTCTGGCTTCCTTCCACAGCAGGTCCAGCATCTCAGAAAGATACATTACAGATATATATATCTATATTGGGGGGGTGGGGAGGGGAGAGAAGGAGAGACAGCGAGATAGACAGTGAGAAATGGGCAGAGACGCAGAGAGCGAGCTAATAACACAAAGAGAAGGATCTCCTATTTCTCTGCTATTTTTGCCAAGAAAGACATAGCTCCCCTTAAAAGAACAACAGTGAGGTAATGCTTAGCAATGACTCTGATGAGTTAAAGAGTTTTCCTATTATCTTCAGATCACTTCTACTCACAGTTTGTTACTGTTATATCTCAGAAAAACACCATCACCCCTCTTCAGAACTTACCTTTTCAACGGTGTATAATGACTATTACAGAACATACTGCCTTTTGGAGTGCAGTGAAAAAAGTCCTATTGAACAAAATTTAAAAATGTAAAATCTGTACAAAATTATTCTTTATTTCTGACCATCCCAGGAGTGATTTGAAAAACATAGACCTTTGCTAAAGTCAGCAAAAATACAAAAGTGGAGAAGTTCAACAGATTAAAAATTGAAACTCTAAACTAATAACAGAAAATAAACCTGCCTTTCGACAGGACTCCCTTCTAGTTCCATCAAAGCCTATTAAATACTTAATAATGCATAATGATACCCCATGCACTGAATAAATGCTGGTTCATCTGCTTTTCTGCCTGTTACTTTTTTACCAGTTGATTTATTGACCTAAGTAATAACTTTGCTTCCTATGACCAGTGTAACCACAAATTGCCAATATGTTTGGACATTCGTTGTTTATACTAGAGAGCCGAGTAATGCAACTTACATTGTCTGTGTCTCGCTAAACTACAGCTTTTTCAAGATTCTYCTTTCATTTTGAAGAACAAATCTTTCCTTAGTGCCACAGCGGATCTTCCTATAAAATGAGTTAATAGGGCAATATACAAGATTTTGTTGGTCCCCAATGGATACYTGTAGGGCAGAACTGCAGTGGAAAATATTAATAAGTTGGGTTTTTTTCCCCATGACTATAACTTATTTTCCTAGAGAATAACGTATAAAAATGGGAGCTTCTCCTCAAGCATAGTGTACTCTCTGCAAAAACACCTCACCATTCAGTTGGCTAAAGAAGAATTGACCCCAAATTTACTATCCCTGTGCCCTTTAAGCAATTCTGAGAGTAGAGATCAAAAAAGACATCCATGGACATACAAATGAGAACAGCTCAATGGAAACACAGAAATCTTGTGAAACAAGAGACCTCTGTACCTTTAGATTGCAGCAAAGAGCGAGGTCAGTTCTTTTGATGAGAAGACCAGTGCTGTACATCATGTAAGCTCCAGGAAAATGCAAAAGTCAAATGCTATTTTCCTACAGCTGACAATAGCAAGAAATTGTGAGACAGGCCTAATGGAATGCATTTCTGTGAGTTGGAAGGAACCAGCTTAAAAAAGGAAGGCAACCATAGCAAAAAGACAATGATCAGTGGTGAACAAGCATCTGGATTTGTTCTTACACCAAATAATACTCTGATTGTTCTTTAATATATACATTTCAGCCTCAGCAAAATCCTGGACATTAAGACCTCGAAATGTTCTTTCTATTACCTCCTCCCAATGAAACTACATGGGATTAATGGCCGATTATTCCTTAGTCTGTGCAAGCTCCAGTCTACAATGAAGGCAGTTTAATTTTGCTTTTGCTGATATTAGAAACTTTCTTTCAATCAATTAACTGTAATTTATATTCAGTTGTAGAAAAAGTGTGTTTTGATTAAGTAGGCAGAATTTACCTATAGATTCTTAGTCAAAGAAAGAAGAAGGAAGAAAAAGGTATGCAATGAGGAATTCAAAGCACTCGATCTTACAAAGGCACATGTATACTGAGCTCCTTCATGAAAAGTTAGCATTTCCCCAAGTCTTTCACTCTTTTAAAATGTTAGAAGTACACTTATACATGCATATGCATTCCTTCATAAAAAGTAGAAAAATAGTCTGCGGTTTGTTTCTAGGGAACTTCTAAGTCTAAACTATACAATAAAAGAAAACAAATAAATAAACAAAAAGAACTAGGTGGCCCTGGCTAGGCAAGAGGTACAACAAGGTCATTAATCATGGATTAATCAAATGCAGGTGCCCCCACAGTATCATTATAAACATTTAGCAGTAAAGTGAATGATAACTATACTGACCTTTCTGGATGGATTTGAAGTCAGGTATGTTCTTTAATGTACTTACATACTTACATACGTCAATGCATTTGTATTTCAATTAAATACATACGTGTATATATATATCTCCAGGACAAAAATTACAGCTATTTAAACTTTCAGCTTGTTTAATTTGAGACAGTGTACCTTAGAAAAGGAGCTGATTCTTCTCTTTAACATGTACATTTGAATGATGCCACATGCAAAAGGTTTAAAAAAAAAAAAAAAAAAAAAAAAAGACTCTTCTAGAAATAGAATCCAAATTTCTGAGTTCTAAGATAGCATTAATTCACTAATCCCAAGTAAAGTACACACCATCACAGAAAGCTTGCACCTCAGATCAACGCACTCTATGCAAAACTTTCAAAGAATTGATGTAAGAATAAAGACTATCAGGCAAAAACAGAGAGCATAGAGGATAACATCATAATGAAACATGAATAGTGGTTTCCCCYGGTAGTGACATGAAACACCTTCCCAAATGTAAACTAGAAAGTAGTAGATTTATAGGGTCAGATTTTRTTTGAGGGAGACAAACTGTGGGAAAAAAATCCTTTTATTCTGTGTTTGTGGAGCATCCCTAGTATTCCAGGTGGTGGCTGTGGGCCTTTCGCTTTTAGTTTAACATGATACATTGCAGCTTATTGTAATTTGGCCAAAATTTAACAATACAGGCTGCAATTTTCTATTTCATGATATTTGATGGCATCCAAGCAGTGAAGAGGAAAGCACAGACTGTAATTTAAATCCATCCATACTGGTAACAAACAGTGACAATCTAATTTAGCATCCTTTGTATATGCACTCAGATTCAGCCTTTAATTACCATGTGACATGGTATTTTTACACAGATTGTGCCTCTTTTAGTGCACAAAGTAGTTACTACAAAAACAAAACAGGACTGTGAGGTAAATTAGGATCTTTGCCTCAACCACTGCAGAAATTGGATTTTGTGCAGTGAATGAGCTAGGACATTGCAGAAAGGAAAAAGGATCCTTGCCCAGTTAATGCAGATGAACAGCACTCTGGTGAATTCAGTTCAGGTCTGTCTCTGTGATGTCGGGCAAGTCATGTAAATGAACATTTTCTCAGATGCACGCTAACTGTATATTTCTCACGTTCTGAATACCATCGAAAACTGAGGATCAAATTAGCAGACATTCTGTATGCTTAGTAGCTGCAACTGTCATGTAGTAGAGCTGTATATTAAGAAAGGAAAATGTCAAAAGAATCAACTAAAAATCAGAAACTGGACATTTAAACTCAGTGAGCAGTTTTGGTGCTAATATTTTAGAGTCTTTATTCTTCATTAATTCTATCTCCGTATTCATTGTGAAAGCGACTTTAGTAAATGGTTATGAAGCTGTGAAATTCCATAGTGACATTACAGTAGAGAAGTCCATGAGATAATTATTAATTCTGTATTTAATATTTGAACAGTATGAAATAAAATAGGACAAGGGCTATATATGGGGTGAGAAAAATGCAAAGGGGTTTGGAATAGCTCCTTTGAGATATATTCCTACTGGAATAATGCAGAAGATTTAATAAAGTCTGAAATTAAACTCCCCTCAATACACTTTGAATACACTTTCATGTTTCAAATTATAAAAACCTGCAACGAGAACTAGTGTGAGTCCAATTCTACATTCCAAGATAAGAATTTTGCTCCTTTTTTGTGGAGTTATGCTTCATCMCATCATCGTATTGACAACAGTCAAGCTGTACTGTCAGGCATTTTCCATGGTTAGGGTGAATAACTGAGGAGCAGAGAAGAGGAACGCCAGAAGTTCCTGTGTTCTGCTTCACTGCTGTCTATTCCAAACCTACGGAATAGGAACAAAATAAAAACAACAATGCATGTATTCCACTCTCCATAGGGAGGAATAGTATAGACTAAACTTTCTAAACTTAGAAAGTCTGCAGCCCCAGTGAGTATTTCCAGTATTTTTGTCATTGGCATTCCAACCTTACTAAGTTCACAATTAGCTTTTAAAGCATCAGTTTTACAATGCAGTACAACATAAGCGCTGAGAAACTTTTCTGTGTAAAATACAGCCCAAGTTGTTACTCACAGTTTTATGCCAGACATCAATAAGTCAGCATTTTTAATGGTGCATGTTTCTTGTTACTGGCATATGGTACAAGAAGCAGTTCTATGCATCTTTGGTGTTTGTTTCTGCATGCCCATCAAGATTACATAAAAAAGGGATATTCTGTCCAATGCCCCAGATAAAATGTAGCTGGTGAGAGTGTTGTGGTAATGCAGTGGTTAATCATAACTTTGAGCGTATGAGCACTGAGCTTTCCCATTAGAAAAATTCTACTAATTTCAGGATGTAATGCAACCCCTGGATCCAAGCAGAAATGTTGCTGAAATGTCCTGATTAATCTTGACTAACTTCAACAGTAAAGGGAAATTAGCATAAATTAAAGTAAACTGACACCACCACCTCCAGATTCCATCTGCAGGTTTGGTAGAATCTCAAATCTCGATTAAGAATCCTAACCTGTGCTTTAAGGTGAAAACACAAAAGCATGTATATGTGAACTAGCTGCCTAACATCAAGTTCTTGTCAATGGAGATACATGTTTCTACTCAGTTGCCTCAACTGTATTTCATGCCATTTTCGATTTCCTACACTACCTTGCCAGCCTCCAGCTGCTGCCCAGAAGGGCATGGATCACTTGTAGGTAGTATGCTGTAACTAAAAACTCCATTCCTCTTACACCTGTACATATAAAAAATGTATGTATAAACCAATATGACTGGAAGTAGGACATAAATATTTACCCTACTTGTCTAAAAAGTACATATACGGAGAGATTYATATACGGTTGCCAGATGCATGGGATGCATCATAAAAATGGCTGTCTCCTTCATCTCTGTTGAACAACCTCCCTTTGATTTTTTTGTTCTTTGTTTGTTTCTTCTTTGAAACAACAGAACTGAACCCTTTATTCTAAGCTATTTGCCATGAATCAGTTCTGTACTGGTCAGACCCCTGCAAAAGGCAAATCTTCTGTAACTCTTTTGCTTTACCTGCAATCTTTGTGATTTATATGATCAGGTAAAATTCATAGCATTTGTTTTTAAGGCATCTTTCAACCCCAAACATTTCCTAGGCTGTGTACATAGAGAGGTCAGTAAATTCAGCACGAACAGTGAGGCTGCGAGTTATACAGTTCATACCAAACCAGCAGCAATAAAACCTTTATACTGGAGAACTGCATATTCTGTAGAAAAGATTCCATGTATAACAAAGTAAAGCTATTATAGAAATGCTTCAGAGAGTTTTTAGAAGTGTTTATTGGTGCTGTTCTCGGATTACAGTCATCTGTAAAACTAGTCTGCCTTACACAAAATTTATCCACAGCTACAGGCCTCCAAGGAAGAAAAAAATATAAATTAGCTTTTCTGTACATCATGATGTTCAAATCTCTTTAGCTGGTATTTATGAATGCTGTGGGCATAGACCGAACTTGTCTGCATCCTATTCAAGGACAGCTTTGATGTGCCTGAGGTGCTGTGCACCTTCTTCTCCTCCCCACTTTGTCCCCCGCCCAATAATCTTGTGTCAGGCCAATTGTCTGACATGGGCTTATGTGGTAAGGGTAGGAATACAAAAAAGAACTGGAGCTGGAAAGGCAGGCATACTTGTCAACGGCTGCACAGCACTGCATCTTTTTTTTTTATTTCAGAGACTTGGAAAGGAGTTATGATAGTGCACCACAGGCACAAATCACGCAGTTGACTGTGGCAGGATAGAAAACCAAGATTTTTTTTTTTTTTACAGAGAAGTCTGTCACTTCCTTTCACTCTGTCTACTTGGGAATGAGGAACAAAATCAGTCAGAAAACTTGACTTTATACACATCTATGGAATGAGCACATGTATGTGCATTTCAAAATTCCCATATCCTTTCTTTACTGCTGGTGTTAATGGTGGTGTTAATGTTATTTCTGCGTTGCGTGTGTGTATGTAAGCAAGGCATACTTGTTTGATCACTTGTATGTTTTTTTTAATGAATTCTATAATGTACTAGTACCCAGAAAGCTGTATCAATTTCTGGGAAAGTGTCAACCAAGTAAGTTATAGAGTAAAAAATGCTTCGATAAAATTTAATCAAAATATTTGGATATCCAAAATGTTATTATGTTCAGGGTAATGATTATGGGGATATCCTGAAGCAAGATGAGATGCTAAGAATCTCCAGAAATTTAGGGGTTCTAGAAGAAACTGAGTGCTAGATTGTGCTAGTAGGGAAGGCCAGCAGCATCGTGATCTTTGCTGATCTACGTGTGTGATAACCTTTTATCTACAGCCATCTGCTTTTCCAAAAGAGACACCTCAGTGTCAAATTTTAAGTTGAGAGGCATAATCAGAATCAATCACAGCTCATTCAGATGCATAAGGTTAAACAGTTAGGATACTGGCACCAAAAAMCGGATAATTCCAAGGTTCCAAGTTACTAAAGACTTGAACCCTTCCAGCTGTACTGCAGCCTTAGCCCCAGAGTACAGAGCACCCTCTGGTCAATGAAATGGACATAGGCAGGTTTGTAAATACCAGATTATTTTAGGGTGAGGTTTTTTTAAATTTATTTAAGAAATATAAAACATAATAACAGTATAGAAATTGGAGCAGATATAGTCAAAATATAGAAGTGATTCTAAAAAATCATGTAAGCATATTTGTTTACATGCTACACGTGTCTTTGCAGTGAAGTTATGTTTCTGGAAGTATTCTAAGATACCGGCCTGGATAATGTTTATTTGTAATGATTTGCTAAATCCAGGCTTAAACACAACTTTACCTGCATGATCTTAATTTTTATTGAAATCTTAATACATTTTATGAAAAGTTAAAAAGATAATAATCAGCAATGAACCTACTCTTGATGTGTTTGTTTAGTTCGTATGAAAGATAAAAATATAGTAAATTAAAGTGTCATCAGAGACATTCTCATATTTACCACCTTATTCTAGATTCAAACACCTAAATACATGTGTTTTCACACAGATGCCTGCTTATGAGAAAGATCTGTATCCTCCCATTATGATCAATAGAGATCTAGTGAACATAGTCAACATGCCTAAGGAGGGATTCAGACAAAAAAAATGTAGGGATTTGATGCAGTTTCCTAAACAGACTCTTCCAGTGCCATATACTGCCTGGCTTCTCATTGTTGTTCTAGACAGCTACAGGTTTCTTGTGCTCTCTGTCATGTCTGCCAGTCCAGTGAGCATCTGCGTCCTGTTGCATCACAGAATAGTGCCGGTAGCCTGTATTGGGAAACTGGATCCAGCACACTGCATCTACTTCTAGGTAAATTGAAGAGCTCTCTAGATTCTGCTGGCTACCTTGATTCAATTTCATTGACTGTAGCAGAAGGTTTGGCAACTTGTTTGTACTTAGACCCCAAAGATACCAGGACTTGGTGTATTCACAGAAGCAGAGCCATCCTGTGCAGGCTCTCGAGATAACTGTGGCAGCTACTGAAGCAGCAGCTGATGGCCAACAGGATACTATGAAGTATCTTAAATGGCATCAGCTACCTATATTTAGAACACTGAATCAAGGCTCAGCATCTGAAGCTGTTGCAATTAAAGACCAAATTGGTAGAGCAGAGACTGAATGGACTCAGATTCCAAAACACTTTAATGATGGACGTATTGTAATTTTATGAACTGCACAATTTCCCTATCTCACTGAGAAGACTATGTGGTCCAGGAGAAAAGTTGGGCGAGTTAATGCAGCAGTGTGGTTCCAGCCATRTGCCATGTGGTCCTGTGGCTGCACTGTGGGTGCTCCCATGGTGGGCTGGAGCTTTGGCATGTGCTGGGGCGTTTGCAGCGGTGCCAGAGCTGGCTGGTCTTGGCTGCAACTTACAAAGGATGGGTCATGCCATCCTCCTGCACTGAGTACCCTGCAACCCCTGTCTAATATAAAGGTTGAACCTGGAACCCCTGCTTGATTACTTTTAAAGTATTTCTAGTTCAGATAAATACACTGAACAAATAAGTGCTCACTTAGTGTGAACTGAAAGAAAGTTTGCCTTTTATAAAATTCTGTGAGCTTGTGCACAAATACTGTACTGCATACGCATATACACATATGCATAAAACTAAAGAGTCTTATTAGAAGCACCTCTGCATCTCAGGATACGTGGTATCTGRAATTAAGACCTTAAGCATTTTCTGTATTTATATGATTGTTGTTCAAGTTTAATTGCAGTTGCAAAGGGAAAATAAGTCCACCTTAAGTTTTATAAATCAGATGATTGAATCTGAAAGTTAGAAAGGTGAAATATGGCTTTCCCCCTCAACTCTTATGTTTATACATAAAAACTAAAGCAAACATGACAAAAATCACAACTAAAGGCTTCTTTTGCTGATGACCTTTTACATCAAGTAATTGCTTTAGACAAGTGTATAAAACAAGACAGAGCTGGAATTTGTTACACAGGATTGTGCATTTACAACATTTTTCAAAGTCTTTGATATTTAGGACTGACTTCATATAACAGGTGAACTTATAAGAACTCCTTTCATTACAATCAATTGTTAGTTTAGAAAGCAGTGCACTACTGAAGTGGCTCAATTATAAAGAACAATTTAAAATAATTCATGAAAGCCATATTTCTGAAATAATGAATTTTTTGTCTGTCAAAGCAGACCTCTCAGGGATCTTTGATATAGATGTTAATATTTATAGCACTATATGTTTGTATAGCACCTACCATACTGGGTCATGTGTTAGCTGAAACATCAAKGTCCTACTGCAATATAAAAATGCAATATGAGAAATACCTGTAATTATGTAAACCCCTGTCGCATGTAAAGACTCAAAGGAAAGATGAGGCACAACTCAAAATAAGGTCAGACAGAAATAATAGCGGTTAGAACTGATCTCTAACACTCCTTCATGGTTTATTAAGAGGACCTGTCCTTCAGCTGTCAGACTGATCCTCAGAGTCCTCAGCATCTTCTCAAAGATCTGTTTGGGAGCCAGAGGCTACAAACAAACAAACAAACAAACAACAATAATAAATACTATTCTTTCCATCTGTCATCAGAGAGTGACTCTATTTGAATTCTGAAATGAAGCTGTAGATGGTAAACAGTGGAGGTACCTTTACCACAGAATACTTTATCAAAAGGTTCACTCACTTTTCCACTCCTTCAGATCTCCAGAGCAAATCGTATGGTCCACACTAGCTACATCAGAAATAATGAATCTGATTCCTAAACTTTTGAGTGAAATTCAATAGTCTGTATGGTGCAGGTGCTCAGGTTAGGTAATCAAGTGCTCTCTTTCACCTTTGGATTTTTCTGAATTTAGCTGTAGTGTATAATGCATCTGTGGTCAAGATATATGCGATTACTAAAACAAACTACACTAAGGAATGTAACTTGTGGCTACCTTAGATCAGAACATGTTAGTCCCTCACAACTCAATAATTTCTGAGGAGACAGCATCATTCTGCTTACAATTTCTATGTTGTTAAAATCCACACCACTCAAAAAGATAAGAGTGGAGAGATTTGAGAAACATTAATCCTGCACGTCACTAGGACAGATATCATCACAACAGATACATAGAATGGTCATGGATAGCGGTCCTTCAATAAGCTAAAACAACAATTAAATATATTATTTTACCCTTCTTCATGTGGAAGTCTGGCTCAGTTTCTGTTAGTCTCTCTCATTTTCACCCCATTTTCTTTTCTCTTTAATTAACAAGATTTAGTCCTAAGTTAGGGTAATATTAGTGCTTTCTCTCACTTTTTTTCTCTTTTTCCTTTGAGGGGTGAGCTTAAAGAATTTGATTAAAATTGCATTTTAACTTTCTCCTTATCCTGTAAACTACTGCAATCTATCACTATGACTGTTTGTTGATCTTGCAATGACAATTATGCCTTTATTCAATACTCCATCTCTTCCAAAAGTAATTTAAAAAAGGTTAGGCAAATCTACCTAGCCTGATCCTTAGGCTAGTGGCAGGAATAGCCAAAACATATAGGTATCCATATATCTTTGGGTAAGAGGGGCAGTGGAGGAAAGAATGTGAAAAGGGAGGAAGCTAATGAGGTTCTTTGACCTAAGCCTGGGTGACGAGTCCTATATAAATTCCYTTCAAGGGGGGAAAAGATAAACTGTTTATGATTCTCAGGGATGCTATAGTCTGAGTTATGAGAACATCCGTTGGGCAGTCGTATGAAACATGGTGTTTGTCTGAAGCCTTTCATTGTGATGCTCAGGGGCTTTTGTGCTGCTTCTTCTAACCTACTGAATTAATGGTTCCTACTTCTTACTACATAAGTTGAAAGGAGTTTCCCCCTGAGACTGAAACTGTTTTCTGTTTTCGTGCTGACCATTGTGTGCTATTTCTCCCTTAACAACAGAGAAATGATTAACCCATCTGAAGGAAGCAAGCGAAGGAGTCATGCCTAAGTTTCCTGCTATTTCATTCCAGAGGGATTTGTTTCTTCTGGCATTTTGGCAGTGGGTTGGAGGAAAAGCAGAAGCTTCCAACACATAAACTTTGATTGCAACTTATTCATGAAAAGACTCAGCAGTCAACTTTGGTCATTTCTGTTTATATTTTGGTTATGAGGCGTTTCTTCCATTTGATTATCTGCTCATTTAGCCAACATACCTGAACATGCCTGGGAGATATTTTCTGTTCAAACCCTTGCATCTTGACAAAGTGGGATACTTCATCCTTCTTCTCTAAAAATATAATATAGAAAATCATCTAGAAATGAAAGAGTGTTAACAATAAGTCMAATCTATCTATAATGCAGCAATTCTATATAGTTTTGTATTTTTTCTTGCAGGTCTGATCTGTTGATGTTTTCTTTCTTTTATGTATTCATCTCTTTTAACCAGTCCCTCTTACTGTAACCCAAGAGGGTTACATCCAAGAAAAGACAGGGATCTGTGGTATTATTGGATGAATAACTGACAGATAAAGGACTTAACCTGAAGGATTCACTTTGGCCTCTTGCCCTGCTAGACTGGCATACAGTCATGAAAGCAATCCCAAAGGGGAAAATCAGAAAGAGTGGAATGAAAGCAGTAACTGCAGAGCAGTTGGGGCTACATCCCTTTTTCAGGAGAGTCCTATAATGTGGACAGTCAGGCAGAATATGTGAGTACCTCCTCAGAAGAATCTCCCAAAAGCTGAAGTTTAGGGAGTATTCAATAAGGACAGCTTCTTCTATACCTGCTCTACACCACACAAGGAAAGTTCACAACTCCCAGTTAAGAAACTGTTTTACTCTGCAAAGAAATAGTGCAGAGGGACAGATCTAGAACTTAATTATCAGACTTTTCAGAAGTGATTCCTAATCTTTTCTGCTCTTACAGGTTCAGTGTTGCACTTTTCTATGCATCTCTGGGCACAGTTCAAAGACAACAATCTTTTTTCCATTTCTACTTATAAGTTTTGGAATTATATAAGGGTTATGATCTCTGGCTTGGAAACTGGTACCACACAGCTTTTCCTAGCTGCTGCCTTGGTAACCAGTGCCCAGCCCAATGGAAAAGAAAACAGGAAGATTCCCACATTGTTAGGATGTAATCTTCCCTGAAATTTCACTGTTGGTGTTTTCTGTTTGAACTTTCAGTGCCCCATGGCTCTGAATCAAGTCTCCATAAAAAATTTAAATCCTACTCACATTTCTTTCACCATTGTTTTTGAAAGGACTCCATCTGTACAAACGTTCAGAGGTAAAAAATTCATTATGATGGCCCTACATAGCAGACAATATGGATCTCAAGAACGTACTAAAATGTAAGGGGCATGGCTTTTGTCTATGCTCTATGTTCCATTCCCCAGATAATTTGTCATTTTTGGTAGATTTAAAAAAAAAAAAAAAAGTAGATTAAAAAACCACAAAACTTATTGTGTGGAAATAACATAGACCAAAATACATGTGAATGTGCAGAAATACCATTTTTAGACAGTTGGGAATGACATCATGCAGTTCATTATTTGGCTGGGCAGTATAACCAAAAAACAGTGCTGTTTCCTTTTAGCTGTATCTATATCAAAAAACAGACAAATAACAACTCTTGCAGGTAGGAACTCGATATCTTACTATGTAAATGTATGGAATAGCAAGACACCAAAATATCATGGATAATTAATAGGACATATTTTTGTATGAAAATATTTTTGATGCCACTGAAGCAGTCAGTGGGTAACTCAGTGTATATATACACACATTTAATTCTTGATCCAATGTTCCATGAGCATAAGAAGTTAGCATACAATAAAAGAGGAGATAAAGCTGTTTCAGGTCTTAATCAATGATTAATCCAAGTACCGGAAAAAAAAACAATATTAAAAGTAGTCGAGTACAAGTAATAATTTGAACTATTACTCATAAAATCTACCTAAGTTTTTAAATTATTATTATTATTATTCACCATTGAAGCAGGTTTTCTGCCAAATTAAACTGTAAGCTTCATTTTAATTGATTGGTGATTTTAATTAAGATCTCCCAGTTGCTGCTTAAGATTTTACATATATCATGGATAACATAAGAAACACTAAAAATTAACAGGTCAGTTGTGGATAACTTAAAATTTTGAAGTAACTCATACAAAAAAGTTAATTTCTTTTTGTTTTTCCAGTCAGAGTTTCCTTAATACCGCTAAGTGTTTGATATACAAGGAGTTTACATACCGCTGTTCTAGTGGTATTGTAGATATATATCACTATAACTATGTTTCAGACACGTATTCTACCTGAGACAGAAGACAATAATTTCTCAATATGGATTTTCTTCTTTCTCTTTGTTTTTTGACCATTATTTATTCTATGTGCAGCAGCACCACTTGCTGTCCAGAACATTAAATAGCTTTAGAAAAGATGGGTTTTCCCCTGCTTTAGCATCCTGTAAGCTTATATTAAAGTGTGATGAGAGAACCTAACCAAAGAAAAACTGAAACAAACCTATTGAATTCCTTTTAAACAATACATTTTTACAGTACTGTACTTGTAATGGCAAGAGATTAAAAAGAAAAGCAGGCGCTGGATGTCAGTTAAGTATATATTTTCAAACAGGTTTCAGTAAATGTGGAATTTTAGAATAATTTTGGTGGTTAAAAAGTCAGATTGCAGGGTAGAAATATCCATCAAAAAGTGTAACCTTGAAGCTCCTTAGCCTTAAATAGTGGTTTATCACCACAAAAACAACTCCAACAGAAACATTCCTATTTGTTTACAAGAAAACCGCCTGTTTATCCAGAAACTTTGGAATGRTATATGTACCAATTTACCAGTTTTACAAATACTGAGTCAAAGAATTTGGAAATGGCTAAAGCACAACTCTAAAGTGTATCTTCCAAAAAGGCGCCCATTTCTACAGGTAGAAAATTTAACATTCCACATTCCACTCCACATTTTAGTCCAGCAACTAATCACAATCAATGATACTCCTGCCCTGTAACAATGGATTTTTTTTTTTTTTTTTTGCTTTGGTATGAAAACAAAAGCTTTGAAATTTGGGGTAATAGACCATTTTGGGTGGAGGTTTTTCAGTGTGTTTTTGTCTGGGGGGAAGAAAATGAGGTCTGATAAAATATAAAGAAGTCCTTGAGTAATTTCTAATTATGGCTGCATTAGCATTAAGACAGATTGTAGGATTAGATTTGTAGATAAACTGTTGCTTAAGGGTCCAACATTTGCTCTACATGTATTTGGGGGAGTTTTACTCTGAGCAAGCTCTAGGCTGGATGTGTGCGCATCAGCACCTGGCACACTTGTTGCAYTCCCAGCACACATCTTCCCCTACATCCACACACAACCCTGCCTACGCACTCTGAGATGGCCCTGCGGTGTGGACCAAAGCACAGTGATGGGACGGAATTGAGAGATTTACTTTAAAACTGCTCTCTTAATGCAAACTAAACATTAATGCAGATGCAGTGTCTGTGGCTTTTCTTGGCCTAGTTGTTCAACACCATTTTAAAGACAGAAAAACCGAATACTATGTTTCAGAGTCATTATTGTTAGGTGTTTGTTGTTTTTTTTTTTTTAATGTATCACATGTTCAACTAAAAGATTACCTTTACTCCCCCAAAAAAAGTTTATAGTTTTATCTTATGAAGTGACAATACTAATCACACAAATCTGAACTAATATCTCACAGCTGTATTTACTATTCCACTGCTACTGTTTACACATTTATTAGTACAATTAGTACTTTTTACTACTATTTTGCTCTGAGACATTGTTTTAGGTTCAGTCAGTTGTGCTTTTTCAGTCATTCCACAGGTATGGTTTGTGCACCTTCCTTCCAGTGCATTTTATCAGTAGTGATTTATATTTATTACCAAGTCATTGACGAAAATGTTGAACAGAACCATGCCCAGTGCGGATCTCTGTGGAACACCATATAAAAAAAAATTCAGTAATAAGTCACCTGTCCATTAGGCAACTCATGATCTACTTGTTGTGTGATTCAATCCTTTCATTAGAACGTCATATGGTATTAAGTCAAATACTTTATGTAATTTCAGCTCTATTTACCAAATCCATAATCTTATCAAGGCTGACAGTAGAATCAGATTTGCTTGACAAGATTTATATTCCAGTAAACCATGTTGACTACCAATAATTATATTCTCACCATTTAATTCATTATAGTTTAAATTTTGTATCAGTTTATCTCCAATATTGTCCAGGACTTATTCCAAGACCTTTCCAGACAATTCCCAGTGCTCTTGTATGGAACTGGTCCAGACTTGCTGGTTTGAATTTGTATATGTCGTGGCTTTATACTCAAAGTTTGATAGAGAAAGAGATTTGGTGAAAAAAGAACACAAAGTCAACTTTTGCAAAAGAAAGTTAACAGAGGAATGAGCTGCTGGCTGCTCTTTCCATAGCTTTCTTCTCCCATTAGCCCCTAGCTGCTCTGTAGCACAGACTGCAACCAGATTTCAGGACTACTGTAATTCAAAAGCCAATTAGAGAATTTGGTCATTTGGGGCATTTCAAGTCACAGTCATTTTTAACTGTCCACAATGGCTACTGTTGTAAATTCCATTTTCCTTGGGGATCAAGCTGGGGAAGACGCCAGGTCACAACCAATATGTCTTAGAACATCTTCCATTTATTAAGCTGTTATTATTAATAGAATCCAACTGTTATTATAAATCATAATCACTAATATGAGTCTAATTAATTCAACTGAAAAAGTAAAAAGATATTAATATAATTCCCCTTGATATCCAATCTACATACACTGCTAGAACCAGCTGTAACACTGCCAAAGCCTTGCCATAGATTTACTTAGTCTTCCACAGGCAGCAGCCACTCTAATGCAATGCTGTTCTAAGCAATGCCATCAGAAGCAATAAAACTAAGCAAAACATTTTTATTTTCATTAAGATCAGAAGGTCTGCTTTTTGAATAGACCACACCACAAATGACATATCAGCAGAAAATCATGCAACCTAAACAGCAGAAAGATGAAAGCAAGGTTACAGCTCCTCATATGTCTTATGCTTTTCTGTTGGCCTACCAGGAAAACAAGTTATAGCCATATATAGACGTATATTCCAAACTTATATTCAAAAAGAAAAAAAAAAAAAAACAAAAACAAAAACAACAACAAACCCTCTGAACAACAACCTCGCCTAAGGTTTATGGAGGCTGGAATAAGTAACATACTGAAGCAAAGGACCACCTCATAACCCCTGTTGACTTTTAAAGAGTATATAAGCGTCTGTCAAAAAACTAGTTCATTGTTGTCAATCAAGAAGAACCCAAGACAATCCTCTTTAATGCACATAAGTGATCCTGGCCTGACCACTTGGATATGCGCATCTTGATGCTCTTTTGTATGTAGGTGTGAAAATGTGAAAATCTATGGGAGAATGAGTGTGACTGGGTGAAACCAACTCACTTAAAGATTTTGTAAATAAATATCAGCTTCCCTTACTCTAAGATCTCAGACTGAATTTTGCTACATTAATTTTTCATATTATTCATATTAAATTGAAACTGCTGTTGATATGAAAAACTCTGATTCAGAACCAGGATAGGGTAACCTGAAATTAAGATTATTTTATTGTCTTGTTTGTCATGCATTGGCCATGTGGAAGTTAAGGAGAGTAGACAAGTAAATAGGATAGTTGTTACTCAGACACACACTTTAAGAGAGTGAGAGGACCAAGAAGACCAAGTACCAAAATTCTCTTCTGCTACTGAAGAGGACAGCACCTGAACAGTGACTTGCTCCATTCAGGTGAGTCAGTGAACAAGTACACTAATCATCCTGTGATGTGTCAATCTGCTCACATCTTGATGTTTTGCTGTATTTCTATACCATATATGCTCATTAGTAAAGTTTTTTTGTGTCCCTGCCTATATTTTCCATGATCATCTTGATCCTGTAAAACACTTGTTTTAAAACTCTGCACACAAACTTTTCTCATATAGGTTACCAACTTTTGCCTTGTGTCTAGAACACCTTTCTCAAGTGCTTAATTACCTTGCCCAGGTACTAGGCACACACTGAGAAGTCTTTATTAATGTCTTGTAGTCAGTACGTGTACCAATTATACATCTCAGACATTATATTGAACATTTTATGGTTTGAATATTCTCATGGTACATCATGCTTCACGTGGGTGATGTGAGACCACACATATCTTGGTGTGATGCACCTAGGCTGAACTTTGTGTCGGTTATCCCAGCCCTCCATAACCCAGTTGCAAGCAATTAATTACATGTGCTTCTCAGCCCTTTTCCAGAGTGTGTCTGACATTAACTTTCTAACACAATCGGATCACAGCTGAGGAGGTCAGACTTCTTGCTTTCCCTGTGTGCAAAACTAATATACCACTTTGAGAGTGAAGTTTTACCTTCACTATACCATTTGACTTAAATGAGGAAGGAAAGAGTAGTGTACTTCCATGTATAGTACTTAGATGTTCACTGTTGCAATCAAATGGAGATTAAACATGATATGGGTAATAATTAGCATCTAGGTATCATTTCTTATCTCTATGCATTGTGCAATAAATTAATGAACGCTTGCTTAGGATATTTCTGCTAGATAGCTACATTATCCCCTGTACTGATGGGGAGATTATGTCAGTAAGGCCAAAAGAATTGGCCATGGTCACAGAAGAAGCCCATAACAGAATCACAAAAAAGTTATTCCTGACAGAAGGTCTTTTGACCTCTAGTAAGAGGATAAAATCCCTGCATGACAAATGGGCTCCCAGTTGAACTAAATTCTTCACAGAAGCTCATTTTATTTGTATTTTTCTATATTTCATGTTTTTTTATCTCCAGCTTTTCCTCTTCATCTTGTAAGCCTTCCCYTGTGTAAGACCATTGTTGCTCTTCTTAAACATGGGACCATGGACATATAACTGTCAGAAGGTTAGGAACTGAAACTGACAAACCTAGGCTTTGCAGAAGTTGTAGTTGAGAAAATTAGTTATTGCTTAGTGAAATCCTTTGAGCTACATGGAAATGCATGCAAATTGTCAAGTTATTACCATAGTTATGGTTATAATGTGTGTGTGGACTTAGAAACCTTCACAAGCACGTCAGTGACAACACAGCTATCAGAAATGCTCATATGGTCTAACATAGTCAGCCTCAGTGCATGTACTCCTCTGTATGTGCATAGATAGAAGCTGGTGCTAGTTGTGAAAAATGAGTTTAAAAATGAGCTAGCAAAATATTATCATTTATGCTTTAGAGGGGAAACATTTCTGAATACATACATAAATTTTCGGGCTCTTTTAGGTTTTTTGCACTTTTGCTTAGGTAGGTGAACACTGTATGAGTAGCATTTTTTAATTTCTGCACAATTTATTTACTCACACTTGCAACCTAGCTGCTTTTCAAATTTTAATTTAAATACTAAAGGTTGATATAGCTAGAATATATCAAGACTCTGGGGAAAAAGGTAAAAAAGACTGACAAGGTTATATAACAACCTCGCAAGTTGCGGTCTTTTATCTATATTAAAAAAGAAAAACCATGCAAAATTAACACTGAAAATTTCATTTAAGCCTCCACATTCATAAAGTTCATGTTTAAGACTGATTAGCTTGGAATTGTAAACTAATTTACCTACACACTGCTGAAGTTTCCTATTTATCCAGTTTCTAAGCACATCAAGTGTTAAATTGTGCTAGTTCAGAATGATTCACTTTGTGTCTAGCTGATGGAAAATAAACTTTTTTTAACATTATTTTTGCGCATTTAAAATAATCTTATTCTATTGTCATATAAAAGTGGTCATTTCTGCAAGGAGTTACATGTGACAAAGTTTCTCAAGAACCAGATGCAGCATAGCTCATCAGCCGAGCATTATGCCTAAACTGGTGGACCCAGCTTAGTATGCCAAACAGTAGAAAATACTTTCTCAGCCAGTGCACTGTGTCTGTATGTCAGCAGTAGTGCTGCTTGAGTGAACACTGGAACTTCTGAACAGAATGTGTTCACTTCTTGCTGAAATCTCACCCTGCAGGACCTTAGGTCAGCCCTTCATTTTGGAGGAATTGTTCTCAAGTGTGCTGGCTGTTACACATTCATTCCTTTGTGCCTCACCAGCTCAAGCCTCTCTAATTTATATATTACCCTCAATTCATGTGCCTCTCACACTTGTGCCCCCTCATGTTCTTTTTGAAAGGCTACAACAACTTCAGCCTTTCAACATCACGAGGATGACAACATCAGTTGAGAAAAAATTCCATATAGTGCAATACCCAATAGTCCATCCATTCGTGCCAAAATAAGATCAGAATTATGTAAATGCCAATTTTGCCTTTATGTTACACAATGTAAAGAAAGTATTTAGGTGTGTGTATTTAGTTTCAAGAATCTTCTACTTCTGGGCTGAAGGATGATTTTCAATCAAAGCTGAAGAATTCAGTTGTTTTTATATATAAATGGTTCTTGGGAACTGCAGTACTTTAAAATATTATCATTCTATCATGTATCATACAATAAGAAAATTAAAATCATATAATAAGAAGAATGAGACTTGTTATTACTAAATGTCTCAGTATATCTCTCAGGTATCTAATCAACCTGAAAAATTGTTTATTGTAGTGCATGCTACCTACCCTGTTTCAAGTCTTCATTGACTTGCCTACTGAAAGTGCAAAGATAAAAATAAAAAGGAGAAGTCAGAGGAAACAGATGATTTGAATTTCATTTACAAAAACGTTTTATATGGTTATTAAAAGTTTGTATTTATAGATTGTGGCCCTTTTTTTTAGTGTTTCAACTGTTTTTTCATGGATTTGGCTTTTAGTTTATCACATGGAACCACAAAAAGAATACGTCATATCCAGTCAGCGGTGTAGGAGCTCTTTGATTATATGTATCTATTTTGTTGACGTAAGGAATATAGATGGAAAGGCGTGGCAGTAGCTAGGGCCTCTTAATTCAGCTGTATCTTAAGGTCAGAAGGCCAATGGGAGCTGTAGCAAGTGATCYTATTATCTCAACTATATTTATCTTCCACTTGCCAACATACAAATCTATTTACGCAGAATGCTTATATAGAATTTGTATATAGCCCTATACATACAAATTTATTTCAGCTAGTTGAGCCATGTCTGTACAGTCTTGAATATAATAGTTAAATAGAAATGTAATCAGTTCATCTTGAAATGAGCTCTCGTGTAATATGACAATCATTAAAAAGCTCCCAGGTGAAAATGTGGTATATAGAAAAGATTTGTCTAGCTGAAATTGACAGATATTAACATTGACCAAGTTCTTTCAAAATGCCCATGCACAAATTAAAATTTAGCTTTCGCATTAATGAATTAACCTGAATAATGCTTTTGCTTTAAAATAATGCTGCTATATTTTAGGTGTTTGAGATTTTCATTTTCAGTTGAAATGTTGTATATCAAACAGAACAGTGCTCTGTTCAAGGAAACATCGAACAGTTTACCATGAGGGAGCTCAGTATCCTGTAGTAATGTCTCAGAAAGAGGCACTTAACCCCTTTTAAAGGGCACAGAAGTCAATAGACTCTTAACAAAGTCAATGAACTTTGGATAAGAGTATACAAATAACATTTTGATCAGCCTAGTCACTACAACTCTTCCCATTGATTAGGAATTCCCCTTGATATTCTGCCATCTGAACTGTGACCAAGTTTAAATTTTCTATTGTGTCTGTAGCATGTGAAATAAGTCATAACTGAAACGGTGTTGGGCCATAGTGTTTAATGAGAGTCTGGAAAATCCTTCTTTCTTCTGAATGGTGTTAGATAGCTGCATCCTGCATCAGGCTTACTGCATTGCACAAAGTCTCATGTGTAGTTTTAACTACATACAGAATAGTCTGAGTTAGTCTGGTAAAATTGCTTTTATGAAAATCTGGAGTCCTATTAGTTCTCAAATTTTGCTGCTCAGAAATTCATAGACTCATAGAATCACAGCATCATAGAATCATAGAATCATTAAGGTTGGAAAAGACCTCTAAGATCATCAAGTCCAACCGTCAACCCAACACCACCATGCCCACTAAACCATGTCCCGAAATTATATTATGCAGGAAACTCCTGTCCTCAAGTTCCGTGTCTTCAGAAAAAAGAGCTTCACTTTTGGCAGGGGAGTTAATTTCTGTTACTGTAAATCTATGGAAACCTACACAAATCTGGCTAATTTACAAAGTCTTGAAAAATCAAATTTCCTGTGCTTAATAAAGATTTGCTTAATCTCATTCATACATTTGAAAGAGTTCACACTGAGTAGGTTTCACCTTTTGTTTAAGTACAGCTTTTTGTGCTCTAGTCTTAAAGATCTGGAATCCAGCAGCAAACAAAACAACTGAAAGTACTGGTCCTATCATGTGTTCACAGCAGCCATCATTCTGTCATCAGCATATGAGGAAGAAGAGGCTATTGAATTGAATAACAAGACGACAATATGCAGGTCAGAAACCAAATAAACCAATAGAAAAGTGGAGACAGTACTCAGCGTGAAAATATAAAAGAGGTTGCTGAAATGCTGAGAGCAGACAAAGAACATACAGTTCATAGAATCATAGAATCATTAAGGTTGGAAAAGACCTCTAAGATCATCAAGTCCAACCATCAACCCAGTACAAATGCCCACTAAACCATGTCCTGAAGCACCTCATCCACACGTTTTTTGA
>JASVER010000062.1:179684-325478 GCA_030449065.1 Oceanodroma leucorhoa
CTTCCAGCCTTCCTGGGCCCCTTTGCCCTTCAGAGCCGCTTCCCAAGGGACTCTCTGAACCAGCGTCCTGAACAGGCCGAAGTCTGCCCTTCGGAAATCCATGGTAGCAGTCTTACTGACCCCTCTCCTTACTTCCCCGAGAATCGAAAATTCTATCATGTCATGGTCGCTGAGCCCCAGACGGCCTCCGACCACGACATCTCCCACCAGTCCTTCTCTGTTGGTAAACAGCAGGTCGAGCGAGGCACCTCGCTCGAGTTGATGGAGGCAGGTTGATCATAAGTTTCTTGAGGAAAGAACATACATACTGGGAAGAGATTAGGAAAGCCTGAATGAAAATGCTGGGAATTAGGGCAGATAAAGGTAATTTGAAAGAGGATAGAGTAAGAGATGATGAAGAACAAAGCAAAAAGATGACAGCAAAACTGGCAATAACTAAGGATAGGATTTAATAAAAGACTTGTGGAAATCTAAAGAAAGATGGAGAAATTAAAGAGGAATCTAGAAATTAATCTAATACTAGAAGGTAGTGAGAAAAAAGGTTATTTGGAGGTAAGGTCAGGTGGAACACCAGGAGAGAGAAAATGGATTTGAGTGGGAAGAGAACTGAGAAAATGGGAATGACATCAGAGGCAGAGACCGGATTAGGAATGATATGTCAGTTATAGGAAACTAGTACAGGAGGGGCAAAGAGCCAAGGACTGAGATATAAAAAGTGTGAGAAACAGAAAGCAAAACAGATTATATGATGATAATGAGGTTGGAAGTTGTAATGGAGAAGATACTGAAGTTGCACTCATATAAACTCGTGGGAACAGAAGGAATCATCTATGGGGCAAAAACACATATGGAAATTTCCAACAATTGTGTCAGTGACATGACATGTCTGCATGTGTCCAGCACTGAATTTAATTCATTGATAGAGCTTCTCTAGTGTATTATATAGGGTTGGTATAAAAATACTTATTTCTGGAAGGAAGATATTTTTTCCAGTGTCAACACTGGGATATGCTGAAGAGCTTTAAGACTCAAGTGAATATATTGATTAGGTGTTTGACACCATTTCCTTAAACATTGCTGTCTATGGCATCTGTGGTGCCATAAGGTATCCAAGAAATCCACAGTGGGCTAGTAGACAGGACATAGGACCTATGTGAGACTTGCTCCCACTCTGAAACAGCATGTGAAGACCAGTCAAGATACCCTAGACCATCTTAAATGGAACCTATGATCAATATTTAACATGTATCTTATCTCAACTTGGACACCCAGTTTTACTAAGGCAAAAAGTTAGTGTGCAAAGGTAATTAGAATTAATTAATGGTTTGAATACAGAACATGTATATTGTTCTATCATTTTATATAATAAAAACTCATTCTGTGAAACAATTAAATATACTAATTCTGGGCACTATAAGAAAAAGGCCTTAAGTAAAGGGCCAAGGGTTAATATTATACAGGTTTTAATGGTAATCAGTAACTAAGACTTGAGAAAACACATGGAAAAATCAGGAAGAAGCAGGAATGCAAATAACTGCTTATTAGTGAGCGCTACCCCTTCCAGGCCCTGCATGAGGCAGATCCTGTGTAAATGTAACTGCAAATATGACAGGGATGCAATGAGGAGGGCTGAATGCAGACTGCACAGACAAGTTGCTTTCTGGCATATGTTATTTCTGAGTTTCCTCTGCTTTCTGATTTTATGAAAAATAATGGGTTTTGATTCCTTCCATTATTATTTCATATCATTGCACATACATAATGCTTCCTTTGACCACTATAATAAGAAAAGTAACAGGAATTTGTCTCAAGCCAAGATGGAATGGGGAACAGTATTGTGTGAAATTCACCTTATCTAGCTGATTACTTGTGTAACAAAGAAATACACTGCACTCCTATGCTACCCAAGAACAAAGATTTCACTCCAATATATTGAGCTTGGGTTAGTCCTTTCTTACCACATCAAAGGAAGAAACCCATTTATTTAGTTTTATTGTCAATTGATAAAACATGTTCCCAGGCCTTAAGAACTACAGAGAAAAACAAAACAAAACAACAAAAGAACCCACAAGAACATAGAGGTTTCAAGAAGGAGCTCTCTGCCAAAAAGAAGAAAGGAACAAGGAATAGTGAGCACCTACCTCATCTAAGCAGACACTGCAAGACTGTCAGGCAGAAAGAGATGTGCATGGACTGCTAAAATACACACTCAAGACACTGAACTGCTGTAGTTATATCCCATCAAATGCAGCTGCATAACAATGCCAGCTTAACTAAATAAACAAATTACTCAGCAGTCAAAGGCTTCTCCCTCATCTGAAAAATGTGCAGTTATCTCTGAAATTAAACATTTTAAAATTTTATGGTTTTTTTTTCTTCAATCAGCTTTGATCAGGAGCTGACTGACAACCATTTTTGTAACTGTGGGAAAGCTAAGAGGAGTATGTGAGGAACATGCCTATGGTTCACAAGTGGTAATAATACTAAGTGCACACAGGTTTACAGCATTATTCTTGAGGCTCAGAAGTTCACAAAGGCCAAAAAGGCAAGAAAATATGAAGCAGAGTTCATTTAAATGAATAATTCCTTATCCTTTTTATTCAAGGCTTGTTGACTTCGAACTTATATCCAGCTGCACAAGATCCTAGGAAACAAAGTGTGTCATCAGTTTCCTACTGCTTGTTGGCATGATGATTAAATGTAACTCATTTTGCAGAAGCTAGATTTCAAATGAGTATAGCAGGTCAAACATCCCTCTCAAGGAAGGACACGGCTCACTTGGTAAGTGGGTTACAAGCAAATAGTATTTGCTCTAATACAGGCAAAAAAAGTCATATATCTTCAGTCAAAGACTAGAGTGTGCTTAGAGCTTGGAGGAGATCATCTGGGGAGCAGTGACTCTGAACAGGGCTTTAGGCTGCATGATGGATAACCGCATACGTAAGCACGAGACTACAGGGGAAAAATTGAGATTACTTACTGCTGACTTTGTGCTGATTTCCCCATGAATGGAAAGTCTAACCCCTTGTCTCATTTCAACACTTCTAGGAGAATTGTGATCACCCAGAAAGAAGAAAGAAGAGACTACTTAGAAGGCTGGAGAGTACATCTCATGGAGACAAATCCCTATAGTTTTCCATTTAATAAAGTTCAAAGTATTTCTTTTCTCGGCTTGTTTGTTGTTAGATTCTTCTCTCTAAACATTCACAGGCAAAGTTATTRAAGTTAAAATGTGTTTTGAAGTGTTTTGAAAAAGTCAAGTTATGAGCTGTTGTACTTCATTCCTCTGTTAAAAGAATCAAAATTATATAATACAGACTAGTGATCACTACAACAGTGATCAGATCACCTGTTGGAAACAAAGTGTGCAGCAAGCAGGAGGCAACATCACCTTGGGAAACTTATAAAAAGCTATTCTTTAACACTCTTTTAGCCTAGAATACTGAATTTCATATTAACTCATTGAATGGTCAAGGTGTCAATCGCTCACACAATACTATATTATTACTCATTATAATTTTATTAACACCTTCATAGTTAAGCTAAAGTAATGCCAACATTTTATGCTTATGATTTAATTTTGTCCAGTCAAAATAAACTCTGTTTTGTACCACATTTCAGGCTTGCAGCTTTCTAGGATTTCTTCTCTTATTCCAGTTAATGGTCTGCTTTAAGGCTAATTTACCTTTTTTAATTTTTTTTCTTTCCAGAAGAGCTAAACTCTTTCCATTTAAGCTAGCATTTTTCCATTTTAAGATGGTCCTTTTCTCTTTGTTAGGTTTACAGGAAACAAGTTGAAAACTGGAAGGAACGTGAGACAGAGCTCAACCTTTAAAAAATTACTTTAAAAAACTTTAGTATCCAGCAAACACTGTTTCCATTAGGTATTACTTTTCCTATTGAAGTAATGCACTTATTTTTGTGGGGCACATTACAAGTGATGATGGCAGAGATTTTTTGGTTTTCTGCAGCCCTTGTCTTCCTGCAGACCACAGGTAGGCACTGTCACTTCAAATTCAAATTGGGCCGTTCCAGGAGACACTGCTTCAGTCGTCCAGAAAATTATATTTACAGGTTCAAGTGCCTTTTTGAAGAGGATACCATAACATTTCAAACTGGTTTTGTAGTTGGCACTGTAATTCCTTCAATCATAGAAAGTACTACAGATAGTCTTCTTCCAGAAGAACATGATTAATGTCTCCCAGTCCCGTGTATATATTCAGTTCTTGGAACTTCTAATTTGTATTCTTCAGGATAAGTTTCTTCTCTGCTTATGATCCAAACTAAAGAGATCGCATAGAAAAAGAATCAAGGATCAGGTTGTAAGCAAGAATCAGGAAAAGAAATGATAGTGAGAGCTGACCACAGAACAAGTCAGAGTGCCTTAGGTAACAACAAAACCTGTACATTAGTGCAAGGGTTAACCCTAGGCTTCCCAGAAACATGGCAGTAAATTAAGCACATCCACTTGTAGTATAGCTACTAATTCAGGTTTTTGTTAGCAATTACACAGTAAGAGATGAGCTCTTTCCTGGAAAAGTATTCTGGCACTGAATTCAGACTGAGGTTCCCAGCTGGAGTGACAACAAGACCTTCACATCCTTCCCACTCAGCAGCTGAATCTTGAGGACAATTAGCCCTAAAAGGCTAGTCACTTATTRATATTTCTTAACATCTTGAAAACTAAGAGAATTTCAGTCTTCAGACTCTTTTATTTCTATTATGTTTCCAAGGTTATATTATTTCTGTAATTTTTTCAGACAGTTATATCACTTGGAATAATTCCTAGAATTCTATGATTAATATTTTCAGTAGACTTTATTTTAAAGTCAATTCTCTGGAATACTTTGGTCTCTCTGGATCGAGGATTTGGCCTTCTTTTGTTCTCAGCTGATATCTTGGGGTCAACATGGGTTTCTTACTTTAAATCACCTTTATAATGGGACTTAAGTCTTTAATGCTATAAATTTAATTAAAGAGTGCACTTGTAAAATAGTATCATTATGAATTAAAAWCTTCTGTTCTTTTTCTTCTTATGGATGGTGATCATTGCAGTAATTCTAAAATTTAGTCTCCATTTCTGCAAGAACTGCTATGGAGACAAAATCAGCTCTCTAAAAATCACTGAGGAGGATGAAGCAAAAATTAACCTTTCTTCCCAGTTCAATCTTTGCATGGATAAACCAGAGATGGGTTTGCACAGTTCTGAAAAATTTCCTTGCTTGCACAATTTCAACTGACTTGAATGGCAAAATTTATCTATTGCTTTCTTCTCTCCAGTAACTTTAATTTGCAAAAGAGTTGACCTTGCCTGTAGTTTGGTTACAGCCCATTGCATTTGTGACACAGCCTATGTTCAGGATTTGCATAGGCTAATTGCATTCTCAGATCTCCACCCTCCCAGGTATTCTCCCTCTGAAATTTGTCAAAACAAGCTTTTGCTCTAGTTTTGGATTTCTGTAATTTAGTAGCTGCTTACAAATGTACCTGATTCAGAAATTTACATAATGTTTGCATAATGATTTATCCCCTGTATCTGAGCGCACTAGTATTCCACATCAGATGTTCTGGCATGTGTATACTTCAGCCTATCATTACCTGAAAGGGAGTTTCTGTTAGTAGCTAGAGAGGTTTGAAGAACTGTTGGAACTAAGGGAATTATCAAAACCCAATTATTCCTTTGACATCTGGTAACTTCCTCGGTATTGTTTTAATCATCTGTTTCATTTGTTCTACTATGCCTGATGGTTGAGTTCATAAGAAATATATTTTTGTTGTTGTTGCACTCTTAACATCTTTGAATATTCTCAGAACAGCTGTCAAATTCAGTCTTAGCTGGGACAATCTAGAGAGAAAAAAAGTTTTTTCTACCACAACTGCAACTGTGGCTTGCTCAGCAGTCCACTGCAAAAGAAATGTTTCTACCTTACTTCAGAGTACTGAGGGAGGGAACCTACAATTACAAGTGAAAATTAATTTCCTTTAGGGTTTTCTATCAATGGACCCACAAAATAAATTTGAAAGCATTCTGTCATTCTTCATAACTCTGAGAACCTGAGGGGACTTTTTCTTTATTCTTGATGGTTTGCTTGGAGAACCATTCAGGCATACCTTTGCACATACACTTTTCAAGCCAGAAGCCCAACACAGAAAGCTTTTGAAAAGTCTTTTCCTAAATGTCCTCCAGTAAAGGTGTCATCAGCATAATACCGCATTTCCTTTCTAAACTGAATTGATACTATCTATATAGGAATCTTACTTCCTTCAAATAGCAGTAATTCAAGCATTGCTTGTATTTTACCTAAGGAGCTTCTTTACCAGGTCTTTTTACTTTCCTTGGCTATCATCTTCAAACATACAAGGAGATGTTTTAATTGTTTTGTCTTTTTCCCAGTCTTTAAATTAGGTGTTTCATTTTCATGCGGTTCCTTCATAARAGTTTCTAACACTACAGCGTCTTTTATGGATTTTAAATTTTTGTTTAAAGTTTTCCCAAGCCCTTGTTTTACCAGCTGATCTGTCATCTATTTTAACTAGAATACAGTACCATGAGCTTTTAACTCTTTCACTATGGAATGTTTCTTTAGTTTAGTAAGGTCACAAATACACTGCAACAAAGGAATAAATTTATAGAAGTGACTCATCAGAAGCATGCTTATGAGCATCCTGTGTTGACAAGAATTGTGTGAGTGAACTGCATTTCCAAGCACAGTCTGAAAACAAAGTAAGCGTTCAACTGCTATGAAAATATTCAAGTGCAGGTGATGGAAAGCAATTCTACAGTGAGCTGAGCGTGAGACAGCTGAGTAAAGCATGCTTCAAGTGCTTCCAGATGTGTGGGTGAAATTGTGTGGCTGTCAAATCCAGTATGTCTTTTCTTGAATGCAATAACTGGAGCCATTATAAAACATTAGTTTGCAGGCACATCTGTGTGTGAGAGTAGTGAATCAAAGTACGAGTTCACTCTTCTCCATTTTTTATTTCACAGCAAAACCTGCATGGCTCTGTGGGTGTTATGCTACACAGTTTGGTTTGGACCACTCAGAAATGCAAAATGTTTTATGATCAATGTGTGATATCCCACACTGAGAAAACTTACTTTCCACACTGGTCAATAGGAATAAAGCCTTAATTTCAAGTCTAAATTTCCATGCCTGTCCTAGGCTGTATCTGCAGCTGAAGTCATTTGTGTGCCTCTCCTTCCCTAGACATTTAATCTGCTTTTCCTGTAACCAGTGCAGAGGTTCCACTGAGGTAGTGCCATTGGAAATTAATTCTCAATAGTACCTATTAACATCCAAAAATAATGTACTGCTGGTTGAATGCTTATTCAACCAGCAGTACATTATTTTTTACATTCAACCACCAGTACATTTATCTTTTACAGGGTTGATGTTCTGGCCACCTTTACAAGGTGGCATACCAAAAAACCCCCTTCACTGTCAGCTGCACTTCTGCTGAATTTCTCTTGAGGTCTGTTTGTTTGGGTGACCCTGGTAGATTTTTCAGTTTCTCTAGTTTGTCTTCCTTTACTTCTATGGTTAAGCCTCATGAATTTTGGCAATTTCATTTGTACTTGTTTCATTTGACAATGGAAATGGAAGAAATATTCAGAAATCCTCTGGGTAAACAAGTAAAATATGTACTCAATACCCAAGGAAGCAGAGAGATAATTTTACTAGCATCTTCAGACGATGAATGGAGAAAAAAATCATTGCTTGTGTGTAGGGGTGAAAACCACTCAGCTATGAGATCTAAAACTGTATTAGGATCAGGCATCTTAACCATGGCTGTAACACATGTCRGTGTTACTTGGTTCAGTTTTCAGTAACCAGTTGTAAAGCAACGTGAAGTGCCTGTTTTTCCTATTGGTTAAACTGTGAAATCAGTGACTGAAGAACATTCTCAAACTATTTTTGTTACAAGTTGACAAATGAGGTAGTGTGACAAAGGCGAGGCTGCCACAGTGGGGCTGGGCCAGCACCCAGGGTCCCAACGCTGAGCATGTATTGCCAGCAGGCACACACGCACACATTATGCAGCACACATACATGGATGCATGGCCAGCCACACAGAGCAACACGGGCAGGCACGCTCACACGGACATGAACACACCAAAGGTCTCTTCCTGTTCCCCCCGCTGGCTGATCAGGATGGTGTGTTTGTGGAAAATAAATGCATGTATATACTTATATACAATATGGGTCTCTCCAGTAGCTGGACTTAAGACATTCAGTCTACCCAGTAGCTGACCCTGGTATCCCAAGTCACTGGTACCTGTACATAAAAGCCTATCCAGCTGCAGTCCCACTCCAGCTGTTGGYGGAGCCCCCCTTACACACACACACACAAAAGTGCACCCCCACACACGCACCCACACCCTGCACGTCCCAGGTCTTTCTGGTGCTGGCCCCTGTCCCACAGCCCTGGCCCCACAGCAGAGCGGGCACTCAGCCCTCCCACACCTGAGCACATGGGACAGGGAGTCCTCGCCCAGTAAAACCATCCAAAGTGGAGTTTAATGAGGAGATAGGAGAGGTTGCGCTGGCTGGCACAGGCACGGCCAGGCACGTGGACTGACCTGCCCCTGCTCACACCCCACTGGCTCCTTTTATCCCCTTTCCCTCTGTTTTCCCACACTTGTTCCTCCCCAAACTAGCTTGATCTCTCCCTTTGTTGCCTTCATTCCTTACCCTAAACACCCCATAATGACCCAGGGTGCCCCCCTTCTTTACAAACACCACTGGTCGTACACAGCACCACCATGACACTTCATGCTTCCTGCTGGCATCCCACCGCCTGCCCTGGTATGTTTCATACTCGTGTCTCCTCCTTTCGTATTCCTTCTCTCTTTGGTGGTTACCTATAAGCATCCTGCATGAACATTGAACACATGCTAGGGAACCCAAGTCGGCTACATTTCTTCTATGTCAGAATTTTATACTGTGTGGTTTCATAGCATCTCAGGAGCAGGAACATAAATTCAAAATGACCGTGAGAGAGAAAATCCAAATCTGCGCTTACAGAGGTGTTGGTGTGATGGATTGGTATTGTTCTCTAAGAGACCACTGGTGCTTAGGGAACGTAAGCTTCTGTGGAAAATTGCAAAGCTTATTTTGTTGATGGCATCACTGTGCACAATTATTCACTAGAGCTCCCTTATTCTCTGCAGTAACACTTGTGGCAGGTTCAGATTATTTGAGCAACTGTTAGAATTAAAGAGCTACGAGAGTACTAAACTTCCTTTCACATGTTGATAGTACTTCTGCAGCAAGGGTTCTCAATTTCTGGTTCTTAAGGGGAAGAGAACCATACATTTTATTATGCCACTGCCTCTCCAATGTGAAAAAGGAAGTCAAGTACTTAATCAAGACACTCAGGAGAAGTTCTTCCTTTCCCCTTTTGTGAGGAGAGTTGTTAATAAATAAGTTAATGGACCCAGAATTTCCAGGAGCACCAGGCATACCATTACTTGAAATTCCACATCTATTGCTGTGACCAATGGCTGATAGCCAATGGGTGCCAAAATTTTTTCAATGTCTTTACAGGGGACTTTTAAAGCCGCTGGTGTAAAACAGCAGGGTAAGAACTCAGCAAATGCTGATGAACTGTCAAATGAAACAATTTAATCAAACCATCAGTATCAACAATAACATGAAAACTGGGACAAGGTTTTAACAAGTACCACTTGTATAGCTATCAGATCATTTTTCTTCATAGACTCTGCACTTTAGTTTGAACATCTAAAATCTGGATACCAGTCATAAATGCAACTGGAGGCTTAATAACTCTGTTAAATAGGAGTGAGGCTGATGATTGGGACTCATCCTCTGAGTACTGTAATCAGAGAAATTATTCTATGATGAGGAAATGTCTTTAAGATTAAAGGACTGAGGAAAAGGAAGGATGCTAAGACTACAGATGTGATGGGTCTTTGTCTATCAACTAGGAAATGCTGGTGTCATCTGACAAGAGTGCCTAGACTGCCAATAGCACCTTAACAAGCTATATGAGTGCTACAAGCATCATGTAAGGATGACATTAAAGTAGAAATTGGTAGTGAATGTTAAAAGTAACTTGAAATGTGCTGAGTGCCTCAAAAATAGTAGCGTTTGCAGCAGAATACACTGCCTCTCACTGTTGCATTTGCTCTATTATGAACATTTGGTGAGTAACTGCAGGGGACAATCATCTCACATGACCACTACCTCAGTTTCACCATGCTGTATTGGAGATTGCAAATCAGATGACTCCCCTGTGGGTGAATTTTTGRCATCTGTAAATTTTTGGGGTCAGAGGAGGGCATGTTTCAGTGAAGTAGCCTCAGGAAACATGCTGTGCTCTGCAGAGTGACATAATACTCTGTAACTTTCACATATGTTAGATAAATCTTGTTAAAACAAACAAATTTTATCACCTGATTCATTTGGTGAAAATAAAATAGTTTTGGGGATAAGCTTAAAATGTATAGTCCTTTCCCTATAGTTCAACCAACTGCTTCTGGTTACTATGAGCTTGCAAGAATTGGTGTTGTAGTTTGTGATTCAAAATAATGCAACGGATTAACATGCATTGCTTTGCAAYGCCTGTTCTGTCCAAAGGCTTTGTGTTCTACTGCTGTACTTCAAATACATGGCAAATATATTCCCTTGTTTCTCAGTTGTTTAAAGCCTTGGTTGTTGTAGATGTTGGCATTGATATAACAATCAACGAAGTGACAAACACTTCCACTGCAAGGTCTTCACAAATCACAAAGCGATAACAACTGAATGGTATAGTCTGGGAAGGCACAACAGAGGAAGCTGAAGGAGAGCATAGGGAAACATGTTCAATCGTACAAAAAAACCCCACCAAAACCACAACTCTGTTCCACTGCAAAAGTGGAAGTCTATCTCAGAAATGATGTGAAGGTAAAAACCTATTTCATTACCTAGCATAAGAAAAGAAAACAAACTCAAATCTCAGTGAGCAATGTAACAAGAAAAGCAGGTCATGAATAGCTGAAGTACAGTCCACGAAGAAACTGTCTAAAGCTTGTAATCCAAAAGCAAACACATTTGGTCATGTAATACAACTGCTAAATAACTGTCGTGGTTTAACCCCAGCTGCAGCTAAGACCCATCCAGCCGCTCGCTCACTCCCCCCCTGGTGGGATGGGGGAGAGAATCGGAAGAGAAAAAGTGAGAAAACTCATCGGTTGAGATAAAGACAGTTTAATAGGTAAARCAAAAGCCGAGCACGCAACCAAAGCAAAACAAGGAATTAATTCACTCCTTCCCATCGGCAGGCAGGTGTTTGTTCAGCCATCCCCAGGAAAGCAGGGCTCCATCACGCGTAACGGTTACTTGGGAAGACAAATGCCATCACTCTAAACGTCCCCCCTTCCTTCTTCTTCCCCCAGCTTTATATGCCAAGCATGATGTCATATGGTATGAAATATCCCTTTGGTCAGTTGGGGTCAGCTGTCCCGCTGTGTCCCCTCCCAACTCCTTGTGCACCCCCAGCCTACTCGCTGGTGGGGTGGGGTGAGGAGCAGAAAAGACCTTGACTGTGTGTAAGCACTGCTCAGCAGTAACTAAAACATCCCTATATTATCAACACTGTTTCCAGCACAAATCCAAAACATAGTCCCATACAATCTATTATGGAATAAATTAACTCTATCCTAGTCAAAACCAGCACAATAACTAAAAAAAAATCTCAATAAATATAAAAAATGTGTATTAAAACAACCCTACCCACAATTTTTAGTTTTTAAATGCACTTAAAGGAAACAATAATTCAGGAAGAAAAAATTGTCTAGGAAAGACAGTGTTGTAAGGATTTTGGCTTAGATCAAAACACACTCATGACTACCTCAATAGTTTCTATCTGTTTAGTGAAATTAGCTTTCTCTTTAATTTTGATTTTATTATCAAAGCTATTATACAGTCTTCTTTTGAATTGAACTGAACAAATGATGAGTTATAGCTCTCTATTAAAAGCACTACGGATTAGTTCTCACAAGGATAGGTTCCAAGCTCAAAATAACTACATCAGAAACAAGATGAAAACTGGCAAGATGTAATGTCACCTTGGGAAACAATCCAAAAAAGTTATTCTTTAGCACCCTTTTATCTCACAATAACCTATTTATATACTCATAAATTATAACTATACATGATACATACACATGACTGACAAGCGGGGGCACAGATCTGCTGAAAAGGGCATGGGGGTCCTAGCATACGGCAGGCTGAACACGAGCCAGCAGTGTGCTTTGGCAGAGAAGGCAGCCAACAGTATCCCAGGCTGCATTAAAAGAAGTGCAGCACTCCTCACTCAGCAAGTCTAGATACTGCCTACAGTTCTGGGTCCCCCAACACAGCAAAGGCACACAGGCAAACTGGAGCTCAGTGGGGAGCCCACAATGTGGAGGGCACTGGAGCATTTGCCCTGTGAGGAACACCTGGGTGAGCTGGACTAGGTCAGCCTGGAGAAGGGACAGCTTTGGGGCATCTAACAGATCTCCAGCACCTACGAGGGGTCATCAAGGAGATAGAGCTGGGCTTCTGGGAGGGTCAGAGTTAACAGGCACAACATGTTGCAGCAAGAAAGGTTCAGGCTGGGTATGAGGAGAAACTTCTATCTGTGAGACAGTAAAGCAGGTTGTCCCAAGAGGCTGTGTCACCTCTGTCCTTGGATGGTTTCAAGGCCCAACTGGACCAAGTCCTGAGCAGCCTGGTCTGACCCCAAGAGCCAGCCCTGTTTTGGGCAAGGTGCTGGACAAGAGAGCTCCTGAGGCCCCTTCCAGCCTCAGTTATCCTGTTCCATGAGTCTCTATAAACATGTACTGGTTTTGGCTGGGATAGAGTTAATTTTTCTTCATARTAGGTCGTTTGATGCTGTGTTTTGGATTTGTAACCAAAAACAGTGTTGATAATATAGGGATGTTTTAGCTATTGCTGAGCAGTTCTTGCACAATGTCAAGGCCTTTTCTGCTTCTCACGCCACCCCACCAGCGAGTAGGCTGGGGGTGCACAAGGAATTTGGAGGGGACACAGCCCATACAGCTGACCCCAATTGACCAAAGGGATATTCTATACCATATGACGTCATGCTCAGAAATAAAAGCTGGGGGAAGAAGGAGGAAGGGGGGAATGTTCAGAGTTATGGTCGTTTGTCTTCCCAAGTAACCGCTATGCGTGATGGAGCCCTGCTTTCCTGGAGATGGCTGAACACCTGCCTGCCGATGGGAAGCAGGGAATGAAGTTTTGCATGTGTAGCTCTTGCTTCACCTATTAAATGGTCTTTATCTCAACCCATGAGTTTTCTAATTTTTACCCTTCTTATTCTTTCCCCATCCCACCACGGGGGAGTGACTGGGTGGGGTTGAGCTGCCCCATGAATTCAGGGTATGAGCTGCTGTACAATGAATTCAGAGTATTATATTCTATTGCTTACCCTAATTTCGTTAATGAGTCTTCATGAGGTCTTCCTCATTAACTAGCTTCTCTCTAATATCTTCTGGTTAAAATTATCTATTCTTATTTCATCTAAATAAGGTCTTTATAAAACTGTGTATATGAGAAATATCAAGTTATTTTGCCTACTCAGAACAGTCTCTGGTCTCAGTCACATTCAACGCCTGTAATTTTCTAAGGTTTCTTATCCAATCCTACACATAAAGGACTTTTTCCCCATAAAACTTAGTCATCTTCTTTAGGTTTTACAGTTTCTCGAGAGTTTTATTTTTTACTTTCCTATTGATGTCAGTCAGGAACATCACTATATACAGGTAACCTGAGCCAGGAAAAAGGCAAGGGATGACTTGGTCCTTATCTAGAAGTACCTGTACAGAAAACAAAATTTGGACAATGGAGGAYATTTATTTTAGTAGTTAAAGATATAATATAATGTACTAGGATCTACAGTCAGACAAAGTTTGACTAGATTTCACATTTATAGGAAATTTTTTATTATTAACATAATTAACAACTGGAACTAAGTACAAAATATTGTGGTAGTTTTATTGGATTTTTTTTTTTCCTTCAAATGAAGAATGATTTATTTTTTTTTTTAATATGCAAGATAGGTCCTAGTTTAAGCAGTATTTAATTAGGGAAGTCTAACATTTTTATTATGCTGGAGGCCTTACAATCTGGGAAGCTATGTGTCTGGAACTAAATTTTGTTCTTTAATTACAGTAACTCCTTATAGTAAGTCTATATGTCCTTAACCATATCCCTGAGGAGATACCAGCATCTGTACCTCTGTGGCCCATTGTCTTTTAAACAGAAAATAAACTGCGCTTTTACAGACACTTGCCATGGTCAGTGGAAAAAGTGCCTTACTATGTAACCTTCTTCAAACTCATTCAGAGGTTTAACAAGACAGCTGCATTATTTGCCGTCAAGGGACAAATTCCTACTAAGTTAATTAAGTASTTTAGTTTTTCCCCCGTGTTATCTMTATATTTTGGATTTCAATTATGTGCTGCTAAGGGGCATCAAGCAGTCCATGTCTGCTTACGCTGAATGAAGAACTTCACTAAAGCAGCAGAGTTTTTCTGTCATTGCCATAAAGAATATGCTGCGTATAGAAAGGTTACCTGGGCAGAGCAGTTTGAACTGGGGCAGGTCAGTCAAACATATCCATTTCCTGAACTACAAATTACTTCATGCCTTGAGAGAAATTCGGTCCCCACACCCTTTTCCAGCTCTCTTTTGAGAGGAGCTGCCTGTCCACAGCTTGGCAGGTGGCATCCTCTTTTCGTTTGCCGAGGTCAATGCACGGAGCCACCACCACTCTCACAGGACACCCCAGCCCCTTTCAGACCCTCTTAGCCTTTGCCTCTTGATCCCTTCTATCTGCTCCCACTGCCAACATCTTCTGACCATGTCAAAGACATTAGACCTCTGGTTTAAACATTTTATGGCATATATTTTAATACCACATTCTCTGATACAGTAGCTTTTGTTATTTTTGAAGTCAAGTTCAACAAAACCAGTCTGTTGGGGTTTTTTGGTTGGTTGGTTTGGTTTGTTTTTTGTTTTTAAGTAGTAAGTACTGGAGAATTAGACCTAGTAGGTTGATAGGTGTGTGGTTTGTTGTTAACAACTTAATTGTCTTCATTGCCTTTTATATCTTAGTCAGTTATTCCTCTCATTCCCCCCTGATAATTACCCTGGTTCTTTTTTCCTTCACCCACTCCCTTTAAAGAAACAGCAAATAACACTAAAATATAAATGAGCCTTCAGTTTGCTTTGAGTTAGATTGCTCTTTATTTTAATTATATTCAACAAATCTATTCAGAGAGAAAAGCATATATTGTAATTAAAAGAAAAATAAACAAATTTTATTGTTACTATAAAGTTGGTCTTACAACTTGTTCCAAAGTAGGGAAAGTTTTCAGACACAGTACCAGGCATCAGCCAGTGTATTCTAAATAGCAAAGGGCTGCAAACACAGCAGGATGCCATAACCATAGAGATAAGGTGAGAGGTTCTAAGGGCTGCAATACAAGCAATGAAAAAGAAGTAAATCGTACAACACCATAACACCAATTGACTAAAAATACTGAAGAAAAAGAATATTTGCAGACATGAAAATGATTGAGTATAAAATTAAAGATGTAGAACAAAAAACTAAACTTTCAACTGAAGAACCAGGAAAGCAGGCAAGCTCTGAAGATAAAAAAAATGCAATACTATTGTTATTGTTGAAGATCTGATGTTAGGTAAACACATGTTGTTAGTGTTCAGCAATAGGAGGATGGGGCTGTTTGGATTCCATTCCTGCTCTGAGTAAGTGCCAGTGGCAAAGCAGATAAAATATCATGCTCAATACTGCTAAAAATTAGAGAAGCAACAGGAAAAGGGTGATAAGTCAAAAAAATTAAATTAACATATTTGCAGGTGCATCTTGCTCATTTTAACGAGTCGTTCCGTGTTCTATAAACCAACTGCTAGATCCACTTATGATCAATGTTAAAAATTGCTAGTGCTGTTTTAATTAAATCTGTATGTTAAACAAAAAGCATTTTCCTGTGTGGAATGGACATTTTATTTTTAATGAAAACTGCTGTCTTTGTCTTGCGGAAAGTATTGTCATCCCCTCCCATTGTTTGCACCATTATCACAGAGTAATTAAATACTGTGGTATGAAAATGAACATGCTGCTTATGCATGGAAATTTCATTTAGCAAGGTGTTCTTGATCCTCTGAAACAGTTTTATGAGAACCTGCAAGGTTTTGTCTCTTTTTTTTTGTTTTGTTTCATTTGGTTTATTGTTTGGTTTTGTTTTGATTCAGTTTGGGTTTTAAAATAATCATGCAACATGGTTTTTTTTCAGGTAAACCCCTACAGATCTCAGATACAATTTGCATACCATGACACAGCAAATTTTAATCTGGGTCATTCAAACCAATAAATCAAATAGAATGTTGTTTGAAAGTGATTTGGGCTTCTAAATATTATATAATGTACTAAATAATGAAACTTGATTTAAGACTATCCACTGACTACTCTCAGGTTCTCACAAGTATGGGAGGTGTGTGTCTGGTTGCACCCAGTTTCTCCAAGGACACGATAAATAAATCTGGCTGGCTTATAATTTAACCAAAAATTAAAGTGGTAATTTCTCCTACACAGCTTGCATAAGAAAGACTCAAAATTGTGCTTTTTCACTCCTCATAGCAATTTGTTGCAGCTTTATTCATGGTTTTTCTTTTTCCTACTCCCTACCTGGCCTCACTCTTGATGTTCTTGCATTAAAACTCATCATGTGTTTCAGCTGCAGACCACCTTGTCCCCATGCCTTCTGAGTTTGTATGATCCACTGTTTCTTCGAGCTTTCAACTTTTGCAGATTGTGGTATCTAATACCAATCTGTACTCTTTAAAATAAGAATTTTAATCATTACTTTTGAAATAATGTTATAGCTTATGTTCAACATAAGCTAGTTTATGTTGGGACTGCAGGTAGTGAAACTGTGTTCAGGCCAGCTCTTTGGGCCATATCCATAAGTGAACTTGTTTATTGTGCTATTCAGGCACCTGACTTGAAAACAGCAATTCAAAAGATGGATTTAAATATGTATATTCCCTATTCCCCCAGAAGTGAGACAAGTAGGCATCTGCATTGAATTCACATCAGTCATTTTGAAGGCTAGGACATCCAAGTAGTTCAACAGGAGACACTAAAGGATGTGGTGTACAGTGTTTTTGCAACCTCTTGCAAGGGAATACTGAGGTTTTATTTGGACCCTTTCCTGGGATTAGGTGTTTAGTGATGTATCTGAAAATGAGAGACTTCCTTCTTTTGTGACTGTGTTTTAAGGAGATAGCATTGCCAACGTCTTGCGTGATTACAAAAGCAATTAAAACTGGTAATAATACTAATTAAAATACTTGCCCAGGAAATGATGAACTTATATTTATGAACCTTTGCAACCTAACGGGATTTGATTTTCAATATCAATACTTATCTTCTATATCGCAGAAGCATGTTGCAACTTCGATTTGGATTTGGGACTAATTCCTTCTGTTTTTCTCTTCTTTCTCACCCTCTCCAGTGAAACCACAGAAACTATGTGCAAAATAGGACCTAAGAAGACCAGAAGGGAGCCTAATGGTATGATCACTCATGCAAGCATAAGAAGTCTTGTGGTTTTGGTTCCTCATGCCTGGATTATTCCTTCTTTTCCTCTATTCACCAACAAACATAAAATTCATAAACTACCTGGAGAAGACCTCTTCAAAGTCCCAAGAGCTATGTTTCACAAAAATTTCACAACTGGCCCCTGCAGACCTAGGAGAGAGGCTAGGACGCAAAGCATAGAATTATAAGAGTAATTTGTTATTCATGCAGTGTCCCATTCAAATTGGGGCACACCAAATGCAGTTTTACACGTGGTTCTTATACCTTTCAAGTGTCCAGGTGCAACACGATTTGACCAATCACTACTTAACACACTCATACTACTGTTTTGAAAAGCAACTATAATCCTATGGTGTCATCATCCATCTGCTTCTTTCTCAATCTAGACGTCCCTAAAGTCAGTCTTGCTACAGTTACTTATCTATGATGCCAGATAGTGGGAGGGTTTCTCAGAGGTGTTGGAGAAGCTAGGATGCTGGTGTTATCTCGGTAGTTCAGGGGCATCCTTTAATCTTCATGGAGAGATTTAAGATTCTGAGAAACAAAGGAATCTTAAGATTCTGATAAACAAAGGCTAGTTTAGGATATGTAGTTCCAGAGTAAAAGAAAGAGTATTTTAATTAAAGACACATACAATCCCCTCAACCTTACTACCATCTTATGAAAGATTCAGTCCATTGTTTTAATTGGCAAACATTTTTTAATGTGCACCTCGATTGTCTGTTTGAAAAGCTGTATATCATTGTAACAGTCTGYGAAAAAAGGATTCATTACTCTGGAATGACATTATGTGAAATTGCCTTACAGGAAAAAAATATGATTTTTTTAAATAAGATTACTTTGGACAACTGCATTTTTTTAATAAAGTTACATAGTTACCTGACTCCAGAGATTCTACAACTTTTTTTATTTTTTTTTTTTTTTGTAGTAAGCAAAGATAAATTGAGTTTATGTAAAAAATAATTCAAATTTAGGATACTTCATTAAGCACAATTTTAGGGAGGAAAAAAACCACACACACACCCTCCTTTATCTAAATTGATCAGATGTAATTACTAAGCCCCTGAGGAAATTAAAAAAATAGAAGAGACTTTCTAGATCACTAGCTGCAGCCACCAGCTAATTGAATTCAATACTTCTGTTTTCAAAACTCATGAGATTTTATCCTAAAACTCCATAGGTGGTTTTGCCTTTCTCCCTCCCCACCACCTACATGACATCATAGGGAGGATGTTTAGAATTTTACAATCCTGTTGGTCAGACATCCTTTCAATTTCCAAATTAAATGTATTCCTGACAAGCTTATTTCATTTATTCCTGTATCAATAATACCTGTTTGCTTAAGTAGCTCTTTTCTTTTATTGTTGTTAAGTATATAGTCAAATATGGCAAGATAACAGGAAAAGTCTATTATTATGGAGTTAGGTTGTGCTACAGATGAAAATCTGACAGTGACTGCAAACTAAATTAGTATTTACCCTAACTCACAGAAACGTTGGAACAAAGAGGTGAAATCCTACAGAAATAGATTTAAACATGCAACAGATTGACAGTCAAATAACCAGAAAAGAAAACAGGGCATAAGGAAAGGGGGCATGTTATTATTTTTAATGAAATATTTAATTCCTAAATATAATTTTATTTTATATTTAGTCTATTGTTTTATTTGCATTATGAGAAGGCTTTACAAAGTTTCTCAGCTTATGTATGTTTACCACTGCTTTAAACAGTAATAACCTAACATAATACCTATGTCAAATACTGGCTTATAGCAGATGTCTAGGGAAGGCTACAAGACCAGAACAATTATTTGATGTTACTCCCTTCAATCGACTTATACTTCAAAGCTCTCCTTCAAGTTCTATTTTTTCCCCTTATTTCTCTTCATAGGACTAGAAGATGATCAGACTGGAAGGACAAGTGCCCCAGCCCCAGCTGCCTTGGGGACCCCCTGTTGAGGTAGCTCCATTTTGCCCATGTCTTTCCTCTGTTAGGGGCCCAAAATTGAATGCAGTATATACACGTCATCTGACGAGTGCTACATAGAGGGAGATAATCCCATCCCTTGATTTATGGGGCCCCTGTCCATACAACCCAAGAGCTGCCAGGGCACACCATGGGCATACATTCAAATCACTGCCCACCACCACCTCAAGACGTTTCCTGCAGAGCTACTCTTTGGCCCACTCATCCGCAGCCCATGCTGTTACAGGAGCTCTTCCTTCCCTGAGACAGGACTCGGCACTTTTGTGTGTTGAATTTCGTGAGGTCATGTAGGCCTACTCCTCTGTCCTTTGGATCGCAGCCCTGCCTTCCAGCATATTGACTGTTCCTCCTACTTTAGTGTCATCTGCAAATTAAGAAAACAGACACACCATTGCCTCCTCCAGATAAATTTGTGGAGTCATTTGTTTGAACCAAAACTGATTTTAAATAGATTGTTCTTCATGTCAAGCAAATCTGAATTGCTTGCTGGTTAAGTGAGTCTATTGCATCAACTACATTTAGAAGCTGAAGGAATCTATGCCCTGTAAAGACAGAATCATCAGATTACTTTTACATCACTCATGATGCTAAGAAGCTATTTAAAATGGCCACCTTGTTTCTATTCTGTGTTTATTTAGCTTTCTCTATATGAGTCATAGAGTATGGCTTTCAAGAAGTTACTGAAGTAGAAATAATGAATGTTGTTCAATGAATAGAAGTGGATTTCACAAGAAAATAGTATAGTTGGCTGAAAAGAGTGAATTCACAAGCTTACTCAGATAGTCCTATCTAGCAAAATCATAAATTACATGTCCAAGAAAAAAGTATGAGCACAGACACTTAGCTAGTAGAAATTGTAATCAACTCTGCCCTCCTTTTTTTTTCTTATATAGACAAGTAAGATACATTTCATAATTAAAAATATACTGATTTTGTGAGACTTACACATTCCTGACTGTGCTAGGGTTGTCAAACTTTACCTTAGCCTAAGGTCTTTGCCATTATGATTAATTTTCTAATCACTGGCACTCTTGATGCACTTTCTGACAAGTATTAAAAAATTCACAGTATATTTTTTCCTACCATCTTTTGTAGGATACTCTCAGTTTATTAATTTTATTATTTTAGGGATAGATTTTATTAATTTTTCTCTTTGGTAAGCATGTGATCAGGTCTTGCAAAACAGAGTTATGTTTTCATGAGACTATCTGTGAGTTAAACATTCTCTAGAGTTAAAAATTAAAAGAAATGATAGGGTACTTAAAATACCAAAAGTCTTCTAAGACAGTGAATTTGACAGGTGTCACAGACTGAGTCTTCACTGTACTGGTTGAATGTTTACAAGTAAGAAGTTGAGGTCAATCACCATAAAAAGAATAAAGCAGTTTTGCTCCTAAGAGCAGGGGGGGATGAAGAAGGCAATAATCACTTATACAAATCAAACAACCCAACATATATGCAGTGCAGAAGAGACGCTTACATGTACATCTAACAAATATCTCAGTCACAGAGAGACAATTAGCTGGGGCAATAGTAAATTACTTTTTTGCCCACTGGATTTACTTGCATGAGATGATTGCGTTTTCTCCATACATAAGGATAATTCTGAAAAATTTAAAAGTAAAAACACTGAACAAATTTCTGAAGAGCTTGCATATTAATAATGTATTCCCATTACATTCAATTTTAAGAGTAACAACAGCTAATTTAACCTGACTTCTACAGTATCCATGCACACTGTCTTCAGTTCAATATTCATCTGAATATACTGAATATACTCTTGAGTATATTCGTATATATACTGAGTGTATGTATAGAGAGTATATATTGAATATATATCTGAATATATTCTTGAGTAATATTTATAAAATTAACCATGCTTTTTATTTTTTCTAAAAGCTATGTGTTTCTAAAAATTTACGTGTGGTCACACTGTTCTCCCCTGTTAATAAAGTTGAAGCTAGCAAGGCACTTTCAGCCCCAATGGCATTGCTACTATAAGCAACTATAATTAGGCATTTTGCCTTTTTTCCTGTTTTCAGATCACCTTTAGGTCTAAAATCATCCATCAAAATTTGTTTAACTACATATGCTTGGTGTCAAATTTATGGATCTCTGTTGCCTAAGCTGTTCTTTTTTCTTTCTGGAGCATCCATACAAGTCTAGTCTCCACTGGTAAGATGTCATCTTTTACACGGTCAGTTCTTGCTACAGGATCTCTGCTTCAAGCATTCCTTTTTTTTCAAAATTCTGTGAAGATTAGCCAGAACAAAGGATTTGAACCATTTTTAGCTCTTTTCCTTGCAGGTTTTCCCTCAAATCTGGTAACGGCCTCATTCTCAATGTCCATCCTTCCCGTGCTTCTGTGTAGAACAGTAACACAATGTCAAACAAATGAGGAATAAGAGAAAATTATTACTTTATTGAGTTAAAAGACACAGTAAACTCATGTGGCAGGAATATTAAGAAAGAAAGGCACAGTTTGCTCAAAATAGAAGGGGAAAGAAAAGGACATGTTGACAGGCATGTAAAGGACATGCGCACTACCTTTGAGGCCCAGAATGCAAGTTGCGATAGAGCTCTTGCAAATATCTAGATAATGCTGGAAACATGTATGGCAGGACTGCTGGGTTAAATTTTAAGCATTCGTAGCAAGAAAGATGTGCATCATTTTGAAGAGCACTTCACTGAGAATTACAAAGAGATGGTAAAATAAACATTAATAAAAGAAAAAAGAATTGGGAAGAGAAGTCAGCAGAAGAAAAACTGGAAGGATACACATTAAAAGCTTTCATAGATCTAAAACACATAACTATTATGAATACTTCATACATCAAGCAGATCCAAAATGAAAATAAATTATTATCCCAGTCTACTGTAGATAAGGGATGAAGTAATTGGCTAAAAAATACATAAAGAAATGCAATCTTGTTGTAGGAATTGTTAATCACTTGAAGAGTTTTCATGAAATGGTCATGGAATCTCTGTCATCGTAGATACTTTTCTGGTTGCTTGTTTTATTTTATTTTGTTTTTAATAAAAGGGTGTACAATTGCATGTCAACAATGACCCATATGTAGCTATTGCTGATCTTACTTTGCATTACGTAGGGGACCTCTTCTAGTCCCTTCCAGCCTCTGTTCTATGACTTCATTAATCTCCTTAGTAAAAACTGAGATAAACTACTAATGTTGGTTTTCAGCCATATTTCTATTTTTATTGACCCACATATTGCAGCCACTGCTTTTTATTCAAATAAAGTATTCTTATTTTTTCTGTTAATTTTCCTTCCAAGGTCTAACTCACCTTGCCACTTGGTAATTCTTATTTTAAGCTTCTGTTACAATGTACAATTTTTTTTGGTTTATTAGCCCCTCTATTAGTATACTAACCTCTGTGTTTACTTCTAATGTCTTTCTGGTGATGTTTATTCATCCATAAGGTTTATGGCCTTTCCATATAAAGATTTTGCTTTTCTTTATCCTAGAGATAAAATAAATACCAAAGATAGAATAAAATGTCTAAGAATCAAGAAAAAAGGAAGTTTAACATAATTTCATTATTGCTTTCCATAGACTTTCTTTCTTTGGCTTATAAAAGGTTTTCACCTTGGTTTTGTCTTTTTGGGGTAGGGTGGGGGGATTTGCAATATTCATAGAATCATAAAATCATAGAATAGTTTGGATTGGAAGGGACCTTTAAAGGTCATCTAGTCCAACCCCCTGCCATGGGCAGGGACATCTTCAACTCGATCAGGTTGCTCAGAGCACCGTCTAACCTGACCTTGAATGTTTCCAGGGATGGGGCATGTACCACCTCTCTGGGCAAGGTTTTCCAGTGTCTCACCACCCTCATTGTAAAAAATTTCTTCCTTATATCTATTCTGAATCTACCCTCTGTCCTGGTTTCAGCTGGGATAGAGTCAATTTTCTTCCCAGTAGCTGTTAAAGTACTGTGTTTTGGATTTAGTATGACAATAATGTTGATAACACACTGATGTTTTAATTGTTGCTAAGTAGTGCTTACCCTAAGTCAAGGACTTTTCAGCTTCTCATGCTTTACCGACTGAGAAGCCTGGAGATGCACAAGAAGCTTSAAGGGGGCACAGCCAGGACAGCTGACCCAAAGTGGCCAAAGGGATATTCCATACCATATGACGTCATGCTCAGTATATAAACTAGGGGAAAGATGGCCGGGGGCTGCTGCTCAGGGACAGGCTGGGCATTGGTTGGTTGGTGGTGAGCAATTATTTTTCATTTCTATCACTTGTCTTTCTTGGGTTTTATTTCTCTCTCTTTTTGTTATCTTCCTTTTCAATATAATTTATTATTATCATTATCATTATCTTTATTATTATTGTTGTTGCTGTTGCTGTTGTTGTTGTTATTGTTGCTGTATTATTTTATTTTAATTATCAAACTGTTCTTATCTCAACCCACAAGTGTTCTCACTTTCGCTCTTCCAATTCTGTCCCCCATCCCACTGGGGCCGGAGGGAGTAAACGAGAGGCTGTGTGGTGCTTAGTTGCCAGCTGGGGTTAAACCACAATATCTCTTTTAGTTTAAAACCATTACTCCTTGTCCTATTGCAACAGGTCCTATTAAAAAGTCCRTCCCCATCATCTTTCTTATAAGCTCCCTTTAAGTATTAAAAGGCCACAATAAGGTCCGCCCAGAACCTTCTCTTCTCCAGGCTGAACAACCCCAACTCTCTCAGCCTTTCTTTAGGGGAGAGGTGTTCCATCCCTCTGATCATTTTCGTGGCCCTCCTCTGGCCCTGCTCCAACAGGTCCATGTCTTCTTGTGCTGAGTATTCCAGAGCTGGATGCAGTACTCCAGGTGGGGTCTCACCAGAGTGGATTCCCACAATGAGGGAATATTAGGTGGGCATGCACAATGTCATGTATATGCTGACATTTCACATGAACTCATTTACATAATCCTGACTTCGTTCTCTATTTCTTTTTCATGGCAGGTTCAGAACAGTCCTGCTCCTGAAACACAGGAGCTTGTCTGTTTGCAGGGGTTTTTTTTTGGCCTCTATAAAGCATGTAGTTTAACTAGGACAGGGATGCTTGGTATTCGCACCTACATGCCTGATGCATTAGTTTCATCGTCACTCTAGGTAACCAAATGGGGAAAGTACAGTTCGGTATTCTGTGTTTTCAGCTGTTGTAAGTCTTTGTCCTGTAAGTGTTGGCTTCCTCCACTGCATTCAGTGGAAAAGATGTTACTAAACACAAATAATATTGACTTCTAGCAAGTTAGGCAGGTCTTTAGTGTCTCATTCAAAAGGCATCAAGACAAAAATCTTTTAAAAATATCTTCTAATGGTTTTACCTAAGGTTCTTTTATTTGTTAAACTAATGTGTAGCTTTTGCTAATTCTCTGTGGGGCTGCTTTAAGAATATCATTGTGTTTCATTTATTAAACATCATATCCTGTAGAAAAAGGCTATCTACAGAATTAAAGACTTTATTTCAAAAGTAGAAAAAGACCTAGTAAATCTTGGCACTGATAAGTCCATTGTTTAAAGCGTATCCATTTACAACTGATTTCCCATACTGAAGCTCTGGGACTACCTGAATGAAATAAAATTTGTGACAACTGAGGGATCTAAGAAAGTAGAGGCACTTCAGGACACACAAGATGTTGAAGAAAAAAAGCAAGTTCCACTTGCTAACATTTTTTTTTCTTTTTAATATAGCACAAAAATAAATAATCAACATCCTAGGGAAAGAAATCGTCTGTGGGATTAACAAATTTCCTGCAAGTTTTGAATAGACTGATATTTATCTGGGCAGATGTTAAACTGATTCTTTTATTAAGAGATTATATGATAGTTTTCCTTTTTTAGATTACACTCATATCACAATGGCGRAGTATACCTCTGTACTGTTATAGTGGGGGAAAAAAAAAAGAAAACAGAAAATAATATACCATAAGACTTTTAAAATGTTAAGACTTTTTGAATGAGTATAAGAAAATGTTATGTTCGGCAAAGGAACCAAACCCTGAAATATTTCATTAAACAATTCTGACTTGCAGTTTGCACATAGTCAGTTGAAATGAACTGCATACTTTACTACATCTTCCTATTTGCAGGTTTTACATGCTTTTKGTTAGAACTTCATTACAAAGCTAGTGGCATCATTCTGTGTATGTCTGATTAATTTCACCTTCAGTTGCATTTTCCAACAATACAGAATGTAATTTTCTCATCATTAAATCCTAGATTAGGGATATTACAATTTGGGTAAAAAAATCCAAACAAAACAACAACATACTTTTGCCTCTATTGGTCTTTGCGAGTAATGTCATCTCTATGACAAATATAAGCATATCTGCTTTTGCCTGCCACTTGCAAATAGAGCAAGAAGATATTATTCTGTAGTAAGGAGAGAAACATCCATTCCATCTAAAATACCAGGCACTAATGGGCTACCTACAGGGAAAAATCTATCATCAAAATAATCCCAGGACAGAAGATAAATAAACAATTTAGTGGTATGGACAAGGAAGTTAATTTCAGGACATATTCTACTTTTTCTTATCTTTGGCTAATCAATCACTACTATACAAGCAAATGTATCAGATACACTTTATAATCTTTTCCTGTGGAAATTTACAACAGACATGGATTTCTGTAATATAAATAATTTCTAGGTATAGAAGTTTCTGGTTTTTTAATAATTTCAGATGTAAGTATTGACAAACTTATAAAATCTGAGGTGAAATTCCTGTCCTACTGAAGTCAATGCCTTCCAAAAGAATGCATGAGGTCCTCCGGCCCATAATTCACAGTGTGGTCGAATGCGTCAACCAGAAACTCCACCACAGGAGCTGGGATATAGATGTTTTCTGCATCAGAAAATCAAAAAATAGAGAGCTCTGCACTCTTATGTCTGCACTGTTTAATAAATGGTACATTTAAACAGTTGGGAATAACTTCCTCTATAGCAGAATTGATCTGGAAAGAGCTTTTTGGCATCCACTAAAAACATCCCAGTGATAAAGCTAACAGCACAGAACTGCATAGACGCACCCAGGCCAGACTTGTGCTCACTCGCTGGTTCTGTTTGGTGCCTCTATGCATACAACCAGTATGTATGCTCCATAGCCCAAAAAGGGCAATCTGGACAAGTCAACAACAGAGATAATATCATAAAACCCGTGGTATCAGTGAGCTGGTGGAACTCTCTCATGCCTTTCTGTTAACTTCGTTATACATCATGTGGCAAACCACTGTCCCTGAGAGAAGGCAGTAATATAGCATGAATCTTCTAAATACTTTAGTAATGAGACTTTGTTTCTAGTAAAAAAAAAAAAAAAAAAAATCATCATTTTAGTCTCTCACTCACCAATATCATAATATACTAAAAAGGAAACTGCAATTAAAATGTAGCAGCTCCAAGACTGTATGGTATCTGTACAAGAAAAGAGTCTGATTGGAAAAGAGCTCACCACAAGACACAGGAAACACTTTACAGCTTTAGTAAGTGTGTCAATTCCCTTCATGCAGAAGATCAAGACTACACAGGATGACTGCGGATGACTGCTACCCAGACCACCAGAGCTAAGATGGAAATGACTGCCCAAGAAACAAAGAGGGAGATGCTGTGGAGATAAAGTAACATTTTGAGAGGACCTCAACTGAAGCAATCTTAGTCCCTGAGAGGGTCTTAAATCTTAGAGGCTTATAATGCTAAGTAGTGGTAACATCTGCATGAAAGCACCGCGAGATGGGAAAGGGGCAGCCGACAACACCGAATTCCTTTGTAGCACTCATTGTCACTCCTCTACATATCTAAGACTTACCCACTATACATATGAGAAAGTAGTTTCTTATTAGATGGTACAATCAATATATCCAATGGACCTATTAATCTCTGTTTTGCAGAGCTGTGGATATTGCTGTTCCTTTGAGGCTTCCAGCCTGCAGGTGGCTGTGTAGGGTACATGCATATCCTTGGACTGGCAGCTTTGGAAGCTGGCCTTGGCAGATTGTTCCTGCAACAGAATGACTAGGAAGGGAATGAGTAAGGAAATTCATGAAATTTCTTTCCTACAGTCTACGTTTTGGAGATTTTAACACAGCTACCATTTAAGAAATTGCTTTTAGTAACAAAAACTTCCTTTCACTACTTGATGGGTTAAAAGGTGATTAATTGTTTTTAACACACAGTTTCTCTGTAGTATTTGCTACATCAACTTTGCATTTCACTGTTCCAGAAATGCTTACATGCTACTCAGTTCATTACATGGTCTAAAGGGAATACATAGTAATAAAGGTTTTGGCTACGCAAGCACTAACGCATATTTATTGAACTAAATTACAGTACTAGGAATCTAGATCTTCAGAAATGAAAGAAAAAGGATCTTGGAAAGATATTTGTGYTGTGTAAATACACAATAAAATCTAACTTGTGTGTTCAACATATTTCATCTATATTGCAAGATAATAGTCCAACTGTTCATACCTGGCTATATTGGTGTTTATATCTCTTTCCCAAGCTAAAGCCAAATTAAAAATAAAAATAATTGGCAAGCTCAATAACCCARTGACTGGATTATTTAGTTATTCTTTGTGTTTATGAATAAAACAACTAAAAGAAACCCTACGCTTTTTTGCTTGTTTGTTTTGTCATGTACAGTCCATTTTCTCCAAAATGTTGAGAACTGAACTTGAGTTTGGATTCCAAAGACCATGACAGCACTGACAACTTTTTAATATATGTTAAGACCAAACCAAAGTTGATTTCAGTGGCAGCAAGGTCAGTACCAAGATAGGTTCATTTTTTTTTCATCAAGTTCATTTTTTTTAATCTACAGACATTATAGAGAGGTAGCTGACTTACAAATGTTGACAATTTAAAACCTGTACATGCTAATCACAGCAAAAAAAAAGTTTTTGCTACACTATTTGGATTTTTGTTTTACATTTGCTTCTGTATAGAGTCTTTGCATTTTCACAGAGATTTTGTAATGCACTACTTGCCTTTGAGACCTTATATGATTTGGAATGAACAATTATTTGGAAAAAATATATCATATCAGTTATTCTTTCTGAGAAATTACAAGGGAGAATCCTAAAGYAAATTATATTTTAATATTTTAATATTTAAATTTTATTTTTCTTATTCAGACTATTTTTTATGTAGTATTTGGATTTACTATGAAATTATCATTTGCTTGTTCTTACCAGGCAAAGAATATGTTAAGACTGACATTAACAAGACCTATTAAGATAGAATTACATAACTTTAAATGAGATCTAAATATTAGCTTTTATTATTAAACAGGATTTTCAGACATTAGATAACCAACCTGAATATTACAGTGCTGAAATAATTAATCCAGCTACGCGCAATTCTCTGACGGAAACTAGAAATCAGTATGTGTCTGAATCAAAGAGCTTGGCTGACATTACTTGTTTATGGGGCTTGAAAAACACGTACTTTTTCTTTCTGTTTTATCACAAGATAAATTCTTAGTTACCAGTTGTGATCTGTAGTCTGTCTGATCAGATGATGCTGACTGTCCTTGCTACAAGCCACTGCTTCACACTGAAAATATTAGTTTAATAAACTATTTATTTCCCATAAGAAATTCTTTATGTGTGACAGAGATTGGAAAGGCAGCAAGAGGAGAGAAAACATCTAATGACTTCAGCAAGATAGGCAGTGATATAATCTCCTTATTAAAATGATCACAGAAGGACACTTGAGTTTCCATAAATGGGTACCAGTTGTGTAGGCATGGGCTTTTTAATCAAATCGATATGTGAATAACCTATTTTGTTATTGAATTGTAGACCTCCTGTACACTGCTAGTTAGATATAAATGCCCAAAAAAAAAGAATAAATTGAGTTTATAAAATAAATATTGCTTAGGTAAAATTCTGTATACAGGGATTTATGCAAATATTTCTTTTGGGTTTCAGGATATGTGGATTCATAATAGTTGGATGAAAACCTAGTCCCACAGAACTGAACGATAAAAACTTCGCTTATTTTGGTACAGATAGCATGACAGCCCTTCTTTTATTGTTTATTTATTTAATATTTATTTTTATTGAAGCCTTATTTTTTATACAAAGGAATATTTAAATATCAATATTTCTCTTAAGCACTAAGTATAGATCTTTGACAAGGAGTATAATTGTGTAACTCCCCCATGCAAGTCTTCAACTAACTAGGATGAAAAGATTAAAGAGATAATCTTTGTACTACGTGGTACTTCGTAACACACATTGTCCTATATTTTACACTCAAATAATTTCCTTTTAATTTCAAAGAACTTAAAGAATTTTTAAACTGAAAGAATTACAGGAACCGTTGTAACACCCATTCAGTCTGAAAAAGTCAATCACCAAGTTTGTTGTGTTCACAGCAGACACAAAGAAATACAGGTGGTCTGTCTAGGGTGTTTGGAAATGGTGAGAATTGTTTGTTTTCCCCCATATTGTCTGTAATTTCCAGGAAGAAAGCTTTCCTGCTGAATTCAACCAAGGTGGATCTGATTATATTCAGACCTGAGCACTCTTGCATGGTAATGTTGAGGATAAAGAACTCCCAAATTCAGATTTCATTTCTTTTACTATTTAAAGCTACTCTGTAAGCATGCACAGAAACAGCCCTGGTGGCAACTTCAGAAATTGACTTTAGGGAGTAAATGGAAGATCACGAGATGTTGTATTTTTGAGATTTGCTAGGAACTGGAGCAGGTGGAAAAAAGTTCAGAGATGAAGTAGCTTGCTTCCTTAAGGGAAAATTAGTTTAATAATTATTTATTTATTTATATTTTCCCAGAAGTTAATGGCATTTCCATGAAATTAGATAGTCTTTTCCATTTTCATCTTAACACTATGCATAAATAAATTCTGCAAAAGGAATACTAATTTCCTTCTTAACCAAAGGGTTAATTAGGGCTCCTTTGATTTTAGTACATAAAAATGTACTAAAAATGGCATGCTGGGAGAATTCTACCATCTTAAATAAATTAGGCTGACTCTCTACCTGTTGGAACAAAATTGGTATAATGTAATATCCAATCCATCTTCCTTCAAATCACTCTTGGTTTTCTATCTAACTGTACAGGATAGGATTTTCCAAAGCTTGCAAGGAAGACTAAGGTTTGGAGCAAGGTGGATTAGAGATGACRTGTCCAAAAAGCAGTAGACACTGCTAACTTTGCAACATTTACAAAGTAGCATTCAACCACTATTTGAGGTGAATAATGGAACAGTGGTTAACACTCACTGTTAAGTCATACATATGGTAATAATTTAAAACACTGTGGTTCATTTCAGTGGAGATTAGTCAGTTTAAAAAATGGGATCTGAGGATCCAGTCCCTCATTTTAAGGTTAATACAGGTGAAATTATTTATCTTTGTCATTTACTTGGTTTACTCCTTACATTTTAACTGGAGCTTGGTGCTTGGTGCTCATGATGAAGTTCTAAAAATAACCCATGGTTCAGGAGGGGAAGAAAGAAAAGAACAATGTGCTGGAGGGAAAGTCAGAGAAGAACAAAAGCATAGTATCACAAGTGTTATCACAAATTGTGGGAAAAGCTCTTGAACAGTCATACACATCACCTTAAAAAAAAAAAAAAMCAAACAAAAAACAAAAAAACAAACCCAAACAAACAACTTTCGTCAAACATGGGTGGTTTCCAAAGTTTAAGTTAAATGTGCCAGAGTCAATTGGGATTGAGTTCACTCTTCTTTGGAGATTTACTTAAATTTTCCTAATTTTTTAGAAGCTATTTCCAAAGGGATTTTACAGTCTCAGTATACGTAAACAGTACTTAAGAATAATACAACACAGTCCAAATGCAGGCTGTTCCATCCTTCCCTCAGTAGGGACTACGASTAAGCATAAAGCAGTATGATTAAGAATTAATTTGCTTTACAGTTCAATGGGAGCTGAAATTATTAAGCTCCTTTATCATACTTCTATTCCTATGTATATTTTATAAGTACTTCTGTTAAGGAATACCAGCATCAAAACAAAAGGGAAGCAAGCTCTTCTTCAAAGAAGTGCAGCAAACGTTTACTTACCTACTGTATACATGTGTTTCCATTTGATAAATACTGTTTAAACCAAGAGAAATTGCAGGCTGCAGAAATCTTTCTGTGTGGCACAGAAGAGACTGCAAAGGCAGTTTTCAAGTCCTTATCTGCAAAGGGAAAGAGATCATTGCCTGAACCCCTGTTATCAGTATGAGACCTGCTTTAATGCTCATAAGGCTCAAAAGGACTTATGAAGTGGTGAGAGGCTGAGCTAGATGGGCTGCGTCTTACTCCCAAGCGGCTGGCTCTTCAAGAGTGGAGCCTGTGGTGGGGTAGCACGCGTCCAAACGCAGTGAAACACTGCCTCTCGCAGGTGCGGGCTCAAAACCCATTTTCTTTTCTATGGCAGTTCACATTGAAAAGGCATGGCTAGCACCGACATGTAAAACTCATAAACAAATGAAGTAATAAGCCATCGGTCTCTTCTTTCTCATCCAAATATTGTCAGAGAAGAGAAACCTAACTTGCCCTTTCCTGACTCTTGAAGGCTGACTGTGATGACTGTTGGCCCACCTAAAGAGGTTCACCAGGAATCAGTCAGGCTCTGCAGAAAAAAGTGGACTATCTTGACTTTGCTTGAAGTATTTTATTTTTTTATTCTCAATAAATCACCACATAGTAGTATAGTACAATAAAAACTAAACAGAACGCGCACCAATTTTCCACTTCAGTTTGTAAAGGTTTCACAATTTCTCTTCTGTCATTAAATCCAAGCATACAAGGTTTCACTCAGAATTTCTTTGCATGTTCTGAAATCTTAAAGTTTTTATATACACCAGCAAACTGACTTGCTACCGTGCAGATTTTCACTTTTGTACCTTCTTTGGTATACCTATATTTTTGGGAACTTTTTTCAGAGCTTCTGCAATATGTTTAGGCTCCAGCCTTGCAATATTGCACATGTAGAAATATTAACAAGGTTGGAGAYCTATTTAATGCCTGAATAGTTTTGGATTCACTGTCCATTCTCAAACAATTATTCCAAGGTTATTCGTAAGTACCAAATTTCAAAGTCTAAGATTCCAGAAACAAGAAGAAAATTGTGTGTTTTATAAAAGTGATCTTTCAAAAAATGTAGTTTCTCATTTATTCTTTACTACTGCTTTCTCTGTCAAAGACTTCCCTTCCTTTTACCCTATGAATTGGATGCTATTGCTATGAGATCAGCAAATATATATGCCCTGGACATTATATTTTAAGAACACAGTGTGTATTACTTTAGGAAAAAGATACAAGACTTGTTTCTGTGAATGCTTGGTCTGAAGAGGGAGTCAGCAGTACCATATGTGCAGAAATACTAGCTAAAATATTTTACCTTTTTCAAGGCTTTCCAAATGCTGAAAATATTAATTAACTCTTGGAAGTTTTCATGAAATGCAGAGATAAAAGCCAGTCCATGGAACTATGAAAAATGAAAGTTAGAAAATTAGGATCAGAAATTATAAATGGGAATGAGAAAAGGGGGAAATTCTCTCACACTTGTGAACCTTTTGTCTCTTCCAATATATGTGTTCTAGCCTAGTTCACATACAATACACATATAGCACTTTTATAGACCTTATCTGTGTATCTTATTACTGGTAGAAAATTTAAAGTTATAAGTAAGCAATTTTTTTCCCCTGTATCTTTGAATATAAGCCCATTTCATTTCCTTCCTCTGATGTGAGAGAGTGGGCAGATGTGACACACACGCTTCTTGAAATGTGTTATCTTCATGCACTTAAGAGCTTTTCTGAGTGAATTCACCACTCAGAAAAAAACAGAATGGCTTGAAGCAACTGATCACTGGAGGGGAGTTACCCACTTGCAGACCTCCAAAAGGTTCAGAAAGTTGGGTTTAGCAGCGTTCGTCCAGCTCTTATTGATACAGGAAGTGAATGTAAGTGGTGTATTTCTACAGTCAATTGGGAAACGTCTGGGGTGAGGATATAAAATTTCACAACGCAGCCTTACATCAATTGGCATCTATGTCACTATACACTAATCCGTCTGTTCCCACAAAAGTGCTTCACATGCATTTCATCCTCCCTAGTTTCCTACTTAGTCTGTCCACTTTCCTGTTTATATTCTGTGTCATTTCAAGAGATTTAAAAAATATATATATTATCAGTAATATGGGCAGACAATGGAAGGAGGACATTAAAGACATTTCTTTTTTGTACACAGATGTGCTCTTTGACAACATTGTCTGTATACAGGCTGGGAACATACAAAAACCTCCAATCTCATTGGCTCATACCCAAGACCCAAGGTACACTATGGCAGATAATGACAAGCCATTTTAGATGAAACACTGAGAATTAAGAAATGCTTAAAAAGAGACACTTAATTTTTGGTGAACAAATAAAGAAGTAAAATTTGGCATATAACCTAGACTTGACAATATACTTGGCACCTCTGTTTATGTCCCAGTCTGACTCAAAATCCCAGTGGTATCTGAACTTCCTTTTTCTTGTAAGGAAAAAATTAGTTTATAGGGTTTTTTTTACTGAAAACATCCTAAATCTGCAAACTAGCAGCAGTCAGATTTGTAACTCCTTCTTCATACATTTTTCCCTAAGACATCTATATCCTCTTCTCTCAGTACCCCAGAAAGACCCTTATTATGCTTCCCTACAGACATGTGCAACATCAATTCTCTTGGCTCCTTTTTTAATAAGTTTGGGATATTTCAAAAAGATACAGAATCTATTTTTTTGATTACATACAGGAAGAAATAGGAAATTAAAAATAAATGAAGAAAGATATAGGAGCATGAATTACTTATCACTGTTAATAAGAACCTTTTTTTCTTTACTATTAACTGTATTTGTCTTAAAATATATATATTTAATGTTTCTGAATACTAACTTATAGACCATCATTATCTCTTCTTAACATATGGGAACATTTGCACTTGATTATGCTTTAGCCAAATTGCATTCATATATTTTCTAAAAGACTACACTTTATCGTGGTGAGTGGACATGTTTTGATGCATTGTGTATTCCTTTTAGGCTCTCACCAATAGCTATCAATAACTAATCAAAAATCTTTTGAACTATACAAAAATTTCTTATTAACTTCTATATCCTGACTGAATTTCTGTACACATACAAAGTATTGAAGCTTTAATATGCCTGCAAATATTTAATGACTAACTCATGAACCAACTCGCACAGATTCTCATTTCTCCTAATATCTTTTTGTGTTTATGAAAAAATTAAGTATTTGTCTTAGTAAAAGGAAGAGATCAAATATCTTCCTCAGTTTTTCAAACAGTGAAGCCATGTAGAAGTCCCATACTATTGGTAGTATCTTTCAAAACACCTGGACTGTCATAGTTCCCAAGATCATTCATAAGAAAATAACAGTATTTAAAACATGTATAAGAAAATGTAATTATAGGCCTGGTTTTAGTTATTGTTTTCATCTTGAAGAAACTCTTCTTCCAGATATTTCTATATAAGTACAGATATACATATAAACATAGACATGGACACATATGCATGTGCAAAGAGAGAGAGACAGAAACTATTAAATAAATATGGAGTTCAAAGGACATAGGAAATTCTAATAATATTAATCTTATATTTCAAATAGGAAAATACAAAGTATGTTCATACCATCACTACAGACAGTGTTTTGTAGAAGAGGAATTGTAATCCACCCACTATACTTGTTACACCAAGTAAATTTTATCCTACCATTTTTCAAAGATTCCAGTGTCCGATACACACCTCAGAAATAAAACCAGTCATGGATGAACTGTTCACTCCTGTAATACAGACTTGTGTAGAGCTCCAACAGCTCTGGATTTCTTTGAGATACATTGTTCTAAAGCATTAGCTATGTATATACTGCTTTAACATTTTCATTTCTGTTTTTTTTTTTTTTTTAATAGAAGTTCTTGTCTGTGCAGTGGTTGTTTTTCATTTTACTTTATTTCCTTCACATTGATCTGCCCTTTTAGTTTTCATCTGCAACAGAAATACCTAGTTCTTTATGACCATGAAGAAAGCCCACCTCCTCATGTTTACATCTAGAACCACACTCAGATGAATTTTAATTATCTTTAGCTATATTGCTAAATTGTTAAGTATATCAATGTTTACGCACCACCAAGTGATCTCCCTTTTTGCAGAGTTCAGTAATAAGAAAAACATGATCTGCTAAAGCAAAAAATAGAAAATTAGTGGGACTATTCTGCAGGGATAAATAACAATATTTTTTTGTGATATAGATGCTTACAAGTGATAAACCATGTCTGCATTCCTAATCTCATCTGCCACAAGGAAAGAGCCTTGGTCTAGAGGCTGAGAGGTAGAAAGTGGCTTGTGTTTCACGGTTGCTTCAGTCAGACTGGCTGCATCCACACTGCACATGATTGCCCTGCCTGTAACCCCTGTGACTTTATGACAAAATTACTGCTTTGCATGCACTTTTCTGAAGTTTCTAAAGTAATGCGAAACTTAGCTGAAGAACACTAGTGTCATATTGCATATGGCACAGAAATGAGAGTATACTTTGCATGCTCCAGGACGTAGGATGAAGATGCTTGTAGCTATTTGAACGTACAGGCCTGCTGAGAGATAGGTGATTAGAGGATTAGATGATAGGTGATAAGGTGATTAGGTGAGGAAGCAGTACTTGCTGCAGTGTCTTTGTGGTCATTTTTCACTGGCTATAGTCCGCCTGGGGGCACCACCCAGCCAGGTGATGCCTTGCTGCATCTGTGCATCTCAGACTGCCCAGATTAATCTGGAATGAGCTGGATAACAAAAGTAACATTTTCTTTTTTGTAGCATTTTTGACAGGGACTAGAAGATGATGAAAACCACGGTAGTGTTAATTGACTTGAGGTTTTGTGACTAATGAATACAGGTGACTTGTTCTGACAAATTAATAAAGAAAACAATGAAGAGTTAAAACAATAGCCCCTCCTGTAAGGGCACTAAACATAACGTTGACCTCTTTGTAGAAGCTACAGCCCAAGGAGAAGCTGTTGCACATAATGGCCAAGCTGTCAGGTGCAGATCTGACATGTCAACAGGTTGCAGCAACTGCCCTGTTCACCTGGGTCCGCCTTGTTCCAGTTTGAACTGGTTGGGCTGGGCTCTGATTTGGGCATATATTTGTGGTTTTTAGAAGAGGAATCACTACCCACCCAATATACTTGTCACGTCAAGTACGTAAATTTCAGATCATACGTCACTGCATGGCGTGGTTGTAGCTATTGCCTGTGGCACTATGGGAGTGAGCCATCCCCAGGGCTGCACTGAGTTGTGTTTCCAGGAGAACCTGGGAACAGGGAGACATTTGTACAGTGTTGACAACAGCAAGGATCCAAGGGTCCTAACCAATCTAACAGTGTAGGTCTACACTTATGACAATATCTGCAGGAAAGGATACATACACTCTGATTTTATCATAGAATCATAGAATAGTTTGGAACCTCTGTGTTTACTTCTAATGTCTTTCTGGTGATGTTTAATTATCCATAAGGTTTATGGCCTTTCCATATAAAGATTTTGCTTTTCTTTATCCTAGAGATAAAATAAATACCAAAGATAGGATAAAATGTCTAAGAATCAAGAAAAAAGGAAGTTTAACATAATTTCATTATTGCTTTCCATAGACTTTCTTTCTTTGGCTTATAAAAGGTTTTCACCTTGGTTTTGTCTTTTTGGGGTAGGGTGGGGGGATTTGCAATATTCATAGAATCATAAAATCATAGAATAGTTTGGATTGGAAGGGACCTTTAAAGGTCATCTAGTCCAACCCCCCTGCCATGGGCAGGGACATCTTCAGCTACATCATGGTTGCTCAGAGCCCCATCCAGACTGACCTTGAATGTTTCCAGGGATGGGGCATGTACCACCTCTCTGGGCAAGGTTTTCCAGTGTTTCACCACCCTCATTGTAAAAAATTTCTTCTTTATATCTGGTCTAAATCTACCCTCTTTTAAACCATTACCCCTTGTCCTGTCACAACAGGACCTGCTAAAAAGTCTGTCCCCATCTTTCTTATAAGCCCCCTTTAAGTACTGAAAGGCTCCCCAAAGCCGCCTCTTCTCCAGGTTGAAAAACCCCAACTCTCTCAGTCTTTCTTCATAGGAGAGGCGTTCCATCCCCCTGATCATTTTTGTGGCCCGCCTCTGGACCTGCTCCAACAGGTCCATGTCTTTCTTGTGCTGAGGGTTCCAGAGCTTGACGCAGTACTCCAGGTGGGGTCTCACCAGAGCAGAATAGAGGGGCAGAATCACCTCCCTTGACCTGCTGGCCACGCTTTTTGATGCAGCCCAGAATGTGGTTGGCTGTGTGTATTACACCAAGCAAATTAGAATCATAGAATCATAGAATCATTAAGGTTGGAGAAGACCCCCAAGATCATTGAGTCCAACCGTAAACCTAACATTGCCAAGTCCACCACTAAACTATGTCCCTAAGTGCCACGTCTACACATCTTTTAAATACCTCCAGGGATGGTGACTCAACCACCTCCCTGGGCAGCCTGTTCCAATGCTTGACAACCCTTTCAGTGAAAAATTTTTTCCTAATCTCCAATCTAAACCTCCCTTGCTCCACAGCTCCTCCCAGGCCCTTTGAGTGGAAGTCAGTGGTAGATTTGTGACTCTTGGGACTATATGAAGCTAGCAAACAATCCAACCCTACTGGTCGTTTGATGACTTTTGGGGTTTTTTTTCCCTTTTTCTGATGCTTGTGYCTGTCAACATGCTAATATCTGTTGCTACACTGTATTATCAAGAAAAGCTAACTTCTCTCTGTTTTACTTTGTATTGGTTTTTTTTGAAAGTGTTCCTGGTCCCAGAAACACAATCATATCTAAGGATAGGATCCATCTTTTACTCAACAACTCATCTCCCTCTCGTTTGTCAATGCCATAGCCCAAGATTATATTTCAAAAAGATTCAGTTTTATACGGCTCTGCACTGAAGCATTCATGAGGCAAAAGCCTGTTCTTGTTTATGTGAGAAGTTCAACTGATGCACACTGTATTTGGAGGCTTTGCTGATGTTGACTTGATTAACATGCAAATAGCTCTTGATGTCTCTGCTCAAATTAACATTCCTATCACCTTTATCCCTCCAGATAACTTTTTCTCCTGGCTAAACATCAAAACTGGATGTCAGTATTTCCCAAGATCTTAAATTTAAAAAGACAGAGCCCATATTTACCAATAATTTCTCCATTTCTAAAGCGAATCCCCAGCAGATGAAGCTCCATCTGGCATAGTTATTAACTACATTTTGCCTGCTCTATAATCACATTGAAATTCCACCACTCCACTGAAAGGATTGCCTTTCTCCATTGATACATCTCCACTATACAGGAACAGGTAATGCCAGTAATACACCCAGTTTTCTGTTCTTTTCCTTCTGCCCCTTTCTTTCCCTCTGGCAACACTCAATTGTGAGGAAAACACACATTGCTACATCCAAATTTCCTTGAAGAGAGACATTTGAAATTTCATTTCACTTTCCTCCCTCTTTCTCTCTCTCTTTTGAAAAAGAATGAACCTGGTAACAAAATGCCTGTCAGACTCTCCACAGCTCAAGCTTTTTGCAGCCACTGCAGCTCATTTCTCCCTTTCACCTACCTTCAACAAGGCTGCCACTGCTTTCTGGACAACAGCTACCACAGCCTGAAAGTGTATTTTACTTCCATTGGGTATCAATCTCCCCTCTGATGCTGTGGCTCCTCCTGCTGACTGCATCCTCATTTCTCTCCCAAAGCTGCAGAATCTCTCTGTCAGGTATAAAGGCAGCTGGCCCTTAGAATTCAAATGTGATGAATGGTGCCTTTAACGGTTGACCACTGCAGCCACTACAGTTGTTTTTATCACAAGAAATAGAATGCTTCAATCTGTATTTGTTAACACTACAGAGGAGAAACACAAATAGCTATAGTCATGGCTTTATAGGTTATTTCAGTGTGTTGGTGAGCTTTGCAGTATAGTTTTGTGTTCTATGACTCTTGCTAGCTCCCTTTTCATAACCTAAATCACATACCTAATTTCTCAAATTGTTCTACTGTTTCTGTACGTACTTTCTCCAGAAAGAAATATTTCAAAGCCCTTTAAACTTAACACTTTTGATCTGTAACTCTGTAACGGGGTCATATTTCATTGGAAACATTCATCTCCTTCTTCCCAAGGCTTTCATCTCATTTTCATCAGATCAATAAGAGTGGTTGTGATCATGAGCTAAAGGGCATGCCTACACCACCGTGTCTGAAGCATTGTGTCAATGTATCCAAGCTGATGTTAAACTACCTACTCTAGTTTCAGTGATTTTAAAGTGACTACAGATTTGTTATTTGAGTGCTTAGCCAGCTTTTAGTGCAAAGTTATCACAGATATGCCTAAGTTACCCTTCCATCATAATCAATCCACAGCAGTAACTGTAGCAGTAGTTTAAACATGAATGGAAAGTGATGAAGTTATATATGCATTGCTAGCTGATTACCCATAAGTGCATATATTACTGTAGCAAGGTAAAATAACATTCCCTACAAAGACAATATGGGGTTTTTAGATTTGAAGATTACTCTCTCCCAGCATTTGCCTCCGTTTAAACAGTATGTACATTATGGAAAAAGAAAGTCTTTTAATACGTATGTATGTTCTCAGTCAGTCTCTTCTGGCTTCCAAGAAGCTCAGTATTTCTTTATTTCAAAAATATAGTCAGATATGAGTGATGCAGAACACACTGACACCTATATTTACTCACCTGCTGCCTGTGTTAACTCAWATCTAGCAGTTAGGGTTTGAATAGCAGTAAAACTGCAGCAACCATTGAATACCTGCCTAAGGTCCTGAGGTTGTGCGGTGATTTCTTTGAAGGCTTGTGATGTGCTTGAAGGCGCGGGCTTTACTGTGATGGTTGCTTCTCTAGTGTAACTGTTRCCTAAACTAAAGCTAGCTTGATAAGAGCTACACAGGCTGCGTTCAGCATGGTGTGATCCAGTGATGGAATCTGACAACCTGTTATAAAATGAAGCTTTATGGAAGCAGTAGGAAAGATGAGCAACAACTCACCCATATGGCGACTCACCCACAACTAGTAATATGAAAGGGGCTTAGTTCCTCTCTATTTTTTTGGTGCTATTGTACATTCCCTGAAATGTACTTTAGGTTTGCAGTATTAGTTCTTACTGACACAAATCATGGCACTGCTTAAATCTGTTAAAATTATTCTAAATTTTTTTTTAAGTCCAAGAAGTTTRAAACTCCCTACTAAATAATAAAAAGGAACACATGGTGGAATTTCTTTCTTTGTCTACAGAACAATACCTTGAACTTCAGTCTATTAGATGAGTTGAATTCAATATTTGTCCAAAGCATCCATCAAAATATATTATCCTTAAAATGCACTGATTCAAAACAGAATCCCAGTGCAAAATAGAAATATAAGATTTTACAGATACACACAAATGCATGTGTATATGCTGTAACTATACAGTTCACATAGGACTGACTCCTGCTAAATTTAATTTGTAATAACTTTGGATGTGAGTGGGTACATTTCAGTATTGCATTCCTCARAGGAGTGTAGGCTCATCCCATGGAAGAAATTAAAAGAAATTTCAAGTTTCAAATTCAAAGTTCAAATTTCAGTCTATTCAAAACAATTCAAATATGCSTCTCATCTAAGTTAGCTACTTCTAGCACTGCAAATTAACGTCTTGTTTGCTATCCTTGCTGCACTCAATCTTATGCTCAAAGGGTTCGATTTTTATTTTTTTTTAAGAGCAGGGTGAATGCCAAATATTCTCTTTGTGGGCAAGCAAACACTCTTAGTTCATCAGTATTTGAATGATGATCAAACCATTCTGAGCATCTCTGAGAAAAACCCTTTTCCCTAATGACCTCTTGTACTGAACTGAAGCTTTAAATCACATACCCCAAATGAAAATGTGAAATGAAGATTGAAATGAAAAATCAAAACACAAAATGTTTTGTTTTGTTTTGTTTTTTTCCCTTTTGCTGTTCTTTTCCCTTACTTGTGTTTTTTTTCCTTGAAAAAGTAGTGTTTGTTGCCTGAGAGAAGCTGATAAATCATAGAAGCTTTTCCATCTGGAAAGGTTTTACTGTTCCAAATCTCCAGACTCACATTGGTCTTGATTCTTTAGTGTATAAAAGGCATAAAGCCATTTTAACAGACACTGTAGGATTATTTCAGTCAAGGGGGATTCTCTGATGATGGAAAGCTGCCATAGTAATGTATTTGCCTCCCCATATYCTTTTGGCATAGAAGATGTACATGTGGAAAATGTAATTCTGACTTTCCCATTTTTCACTAGTTTGTGGCTGCTAAAATGCACTGTTGGAGTCATTGGCTGAGGGCACAAACTGTAAATGTACAAGAACTATTCTAACTTACTACAAGCACCAGCATTTGTGTAACCCTAAAAGTCATTAAAAAATGTAGTACCTTTTTTATTTTTTTCGCCCCTTTAAATTGTTGCAACTCTTCTTTGGACGTACTCTGCAATGAAATATAATGCAGAAAGCAAGATGGAATTGGGATGACATGTCCTTACTACAGCCTGAGTCTTTTCAAAGCAAGGACAAAAAGAAAAGAAAAGCAAGTGAAAGTTTTTGAGTTCCTGAGCTCTGGCTAGTACTGTGACCTAAAGTAATGATTCCCTGCCCTGTAATTCCACTATTGAAAGTATTTCTGTCTTTTGCAAATCCATATCTATTTCTTTCTTCTGAAGGGATAGGTGTGGAATCTTCCTTATGAAAACTAATTGGGAGAAAATAGTCTGTAAAATAATTATTTAGATAGATAATATTATCCACCATATATTTAACACAATCAGCTTTTTAAAGATATGTTTTAATGGAGATATGGTAGAGAGCTACTTACTGAACATTAAATTCAAAATGAACCTTCACTGCACTGTTGTTACCTGGTATGTATTATTACTTCTGGAAAAATTTCTGGAATTTCCACCCTTGCATTTGTTTAAACATGAAATATTTCTTTCAAGGAAAAAACAAAGTTAATGGGAAAATGTCCCAGCAAGTTTGTAGCTAACTCTCCTAGACACAACTAATGATACGGATATGGAATTACAGGTTTTACTGTGTCTTAGCAACTTGAGTGTTTTCCAAGTTATTCCAACCAATTTTGCAGCTTGCCTCTTGCAGTAATGTCTGTGCTGTGCTGCTAAAGCACAGCAGGTAAGATTCCTCGCTTACAACTGTTTCAAGCAGGTTTATGTACGTGTAGACGTAGAGGGTGAAAGAAAGAGCAATAAAAGCCCCARTCCTGCAATTACGACTCTGATAGCAGATTCATGGGCATTGGCTGAGCCTGTTGTCTCTAAAATCCTAGAAAGCAACAGAAATTCCAGCAGAGCACTACACAGAAGTGGAACCTGTCCATGTGGAACCAATTGCAGGAAAAAGGATATATACGTTTTCAAGGAAGCATGCCTAACAGTCTGCTCACTGAGTTGCTCAGGCAAAAGAGGTAGCTGCTTGCCAATTTTCTTTTCTATTACATTTTTCCAGTAAGGGAAGCTATTGATTTGAAAGATGGATATTGATGGACTCCCAGAAAAAGAGAAGGTGATCAGGTTTGCTTTTGCTTTTTTTCTGAGGGATAATGACATGGTAAAACATGGGGTTTGCAGTTAATAGACTTGACGACACCACCTTTCGAACTGTTTAGAAAAATAGACATAATTTAGAACCTGCCAGATTTCATTCAGTGGGATTTATTTTATTACAGCTGATACTAGTCAGCACACTGTTGCAAAAATCTCAGCTTAATATTTTGCTAAGATTTGGATATTATGTATTACAATTAACTTCACAAATCCCAGAAATACACACAACCTTATTCTGTAGTCCCAAGAGCGAATAGAAAAATAAATACATTTAATATACATATACATATACATATACATATACATAGTATACATATAATAAATGCAGATACTTTTATTTCAGGAAATTGCTGTTAATAGATCATCTTTGTATCTATTTTCAGTGTCTCTGCTCCAGTTCAAATGCAACCCAGTTCAGTGGTACTTGTTACCTCCTAAATAAATTGCAAGTAATTTCCATCTCATTTGGTAGCTCTGAAGGAAGTCACATCTCAGAAGACCAAGGTTGGAATAAGCAATGAAGACTGAACTGAACATTCACCAAAAGAAACAATTCTTCCATATTTGWCTCAAGCACCAATTACATTCCCACACATCCACTATTTTGGAATTTATTATATTTCAGAGCTTAACTTCTTTTTCAGTGTAGTTGGGGAATTATGGTCCACTGAAGTAGTTTGTCATAGCCTTTGCATAAAACTTCTTCCASAGTCTCATATGCACATGTAGGTGAATCATTACAGCTAGACCATGGATTTTCAGGCTGCTGACAGACATATGATTTAGTTCTTTAATGTAAACTGAGATAGCAGAAGTCCCCAGTCTCAAAACAGTATTGACTGATGTCAAGTTGCAGAGTGTGAGCCACTCAGGCCAGAACCAGATAGCAATGCAGTGACAGCAACCATGACATGACCAAAGGTAGAAAAGGGTGAGTGAGTGAGAAGATAATGATGTTCTTTTCCCATTTGATAGGGGTTTCTTGGGCGAACAGTTTTAAATGTCACATTGTTAAAACCATTTTGCTGGAACATGTCTGACCAAACACATTTTTTCATTAGGGAAGGTTGTGACTTAGCAGGTTTGATAAACTTGCCAACAGGTCATGGAGGTCAAGGAATATTCTGGTTAAATACAGAGAAAGAGAAAATTAAAAAATAAAAAAATAAAATAAAATAAAAAAATTAACAAACACCCCCCAAAAAAATAACCAAAACCAAGAAAACCTGAAAATGGTGAGGTTTTTTCCCGAATGAAAAAATTTCTTTCACTACAAATTTCTTTTGCTTAAAAGTATCATTTGAAGACAGCATAAGAAAGATAATGGTTGTTTCAGAACATGTTCTTGTTATTTTATTTTACTTAATTTTTCAAACTGCCTAGCACCATACTAATGAATTATAAAATGCATAATATGCCTGTTAGTCTATCTAGGCAGGCACTTTGGCCTCTGCCTATGCCCAGGGACATACTGCTAGGGTTGTTCCATGAACACACAGTGAGGCAAGTCTTGAGGCTGCTGTTAGAGCATTGTTTGGAAAGCAGACTAGGTAGACTGACCGAGTCCTGTGTAAGGCTGTAGTGATCACATCAGGATTTGTTGACAGCCACTCAGGGAGTAAGCAAGCTATGAATTAGGCCCAGGAAGAAAAGCCTAAGAAAGAATGGAGCATGCTTCCTTAAAATGTCAAAACTCTTCAGGGAACTGTTGTGATAGTGAAAAATAATGTGGATTCTTTAGAGTTCCCTTGAAAAAGAAATGTTCTTCTTTTCTCGTAAGCAGTGCTTCCTGGAATACTATTCTGAAAGGTTTTACTGAAATATTCTGCTCCAAAGGACACTGTTTGCAAATATCATGTTTGTTTTTTTTAATTGAAGTGGTTAGTATAACAAAAAATATGATTGGACTGCTTTTACTTGAAAGCTGTTCTTGTATGTCACTATATCCACCTCTCTTCTTTTCTGGACTATGACAAGGACAGTGAGACACACAGGACAGTGAGACACACAGGTTGCCTTTCTGATGATTACATATTCGCCCTCCACAAATACAAATTGCTTACTTGCTTTTGTAATGAGAATTCCATTGGGTTGACTCACTACTACAAGACTATTTTCTTAGAAAAATCTTGTTAGATTTTACCCTCTCAGCAATGCTGAAGTAGTTGATACTATATCAAATTGACAGTGCTTAGAGGGAATTAAATATTTTGAGATCTAAGAGAACTCTGTACAGGCCAGCAAAATGATTAACAGCTCTCTCAACCTGATCTATCTTCTATGGTGTTTCTTCTGGAGGTAATACTTTGATGCCAAGGGTAGTCCTTCTCTGACAGAGGGGAGTTTAAACTCAGTGTTATGAATGTCTGTCCTTCTCATGTTCCCAGCCTCTCACAATGCCAAGCATCAACTATGGAGGGCAACAGATTTTAGACACACTCCTTCCCAGTAGGAAAGATATGGAAAAAAATAAGTGGAAATGCAGTAGGTACTACTCATTGCACAATACTGAAGTGTTTTGAAGTAACAGGTTTCAGGAAAACTGGGACATTCATGTCATCCCAATCTAAATGGGCAATTATGTGCATAAAGATAAGAGCAATGGCACAAATATAAGGGTAGTGCAGATGCCACTGGCCTGAGCTGAGTCAGCTATGACTCAGCTGTGAAAGGTTCATTCATTCCATCATTTTCATAGACACAATTACTGCAATATCATCAAAACCCACACATTTAAATATACCAAATATTTGATACCTCATATGTGCAAGATAAAATTTGAAAATAAAAACTAACACGTGATAAACGAGCCCACATACCCCATATCCTCTATAAAAAAGCAGCTTGGGACAAAAAACGAAGCATACTCTGGGCGGTTGTTCGGAAGCATTTTTCACTAGCAGCATTTCCTTTATATCATTTTGATCACACTACAAATGTTGAATAAAGTCAAAAAAGACTGGGTTTGTGTCCTCCTGTTGTATGTCACAAACCGTTTTGTGTTTTTTGTTTTGCTTTTCCCCGCACGTACCTTTTGGAATGGCTTTAATAGACTCTGATTGACTGTCAAAGAGAGGCATGGGCAGAATTTTAAACACTGTAAGTTAAATATGTTTAAAGTCTGAGGGAGAGGAAAAACATATGAATGTATATAATGCAGCTTTTCACTGCACCAATCCATTAAAACATTAGAAATAATCAATTTTGTCCTCCTGCTGTAGCTTTTAACTATGTTTACCTGTTTCCAAGGGAGCATATTAAACAAGCCCTTACAAAAAAAAAAGTGCTAATTATAAGATTAAACAAATATTGAAATAAATAGCCACAAGTTAGCACAAATATGTTTCTATTTCAAAAGAGCACTGTATCCCTTCGCAATAACTGGGAAATATATACTATTCAACAACAAAATAAAGGAAGAGGCAGAGGAAAGAGCAAGGCAAGAAACAGGATCATGYTATATTTACTAAGCCTTGTAAGGTACTCTGGTCAAGAATCACCTTCTATGTAAATCAGTACAAAAGGCTGATTTCAACCAAACTCTGCCAATGTCAGAACTGATCATTATTTTTCCTCTTCTTATGCAATTACATTTATTAACTTATGCTAATTGTGATTATGCACAGTGTAGGATCACCGTGGTTTTTGCAGTAATAGCATATATATTTCTCCTGTGTTTTTCACCTTACCTATTTTTCCAGAAAGATTTGTACAAGTTCTTTCACCTCAGAAACTGGGAGCCAAAATAAACCCTTTAGTGTACTCCTTGAACAGCTTCTGGTATCATGCATAGCTTTTTCTTTTTGGAGGGAGGGAAAGAGAAGGGCACAATATATGTTCTCAAACACTGCTGAGACTTAGAGGTTAATATGAAGTAAAAAATTAATATTAACATTAGTTTTAGCTCTGTTTAGGAAGAGCATAATGTAGATCCCCAGCATTTTGTACAGCAGAACAGGCTAGTTCAACGTGGTTCAGCTAGTGTCTTCCAAACAGGAAAATATGCTAAGTTACTGGGGGGGGAAGTGAAGTATGGAATGTGTCCTCCTTGTATTTCTAGGTCTAGGTCTGAAGGTTGAAAGTCAATAAAAAATGGGGACTCATTCTAACTCTTCAGAGGCTAGATTTTTCTCACTGTATTTCTGGGAAAWGTAGCTGTGACGTGCAGTCATTTTACGAAGCTAATAGAAAATATTTTAGGAAACCAGCATGGGAAGACTGTTCTGAAAGATGACTGCTTGGCTGTAATTAGCTGTAATAAAGAAACAATACTTAAACAAAAATTTGATATTTCTCAAGGTTCGACATGGCCTCTGGAACCTAACTGAGGATGTTTTCAAGGGCTAAGCAAAATGTCTGGGGGTGGTGGTGGGGGAACAGTTATCCCTTTCTCTTTTAGTCTTATTCATCTCTGCTTTCCAGGAAGGAATAATATCAAAAAAACACATATACAGGCACAGATGTATAAATATAAATGTATATAAGTGCCCTTACTTTGGGAAAATTCACTTGGGTGACATATCTTTCTCAAAGAATCACTGTCAAGTCCTCTGCAGTGTCAAATATGTTGACAGCAAGCGTCATCATGACTGCAATTTGTGAGTCATTCTGCCAGCTCCTGTCTGATAAAAGCAAGCTGTCCTTGAACACTGGATATTTTTTCTCCCACAAAGTGGCCAGTGACTCTCCCCTTAGCATAGGATCCCAGAGATACAAAGAAATAAAGATCTCTTTTTCTATTACAAGATTAACTATTCTCTTGTTATCCAGAGCAATCTTCAGATAATTCAATATCCCAATCAGGTCTGATCTGGCTATTTTACAACCCAAATGTGACCGGTTTTTCTACAATTGTACTGATTCAATGCAGCAGTGACTGCTATGCTGTTGAAAAAAAAATAGCATTAGCCTGAAGAAAAATACAGGGCAGTTGAAATAGATTTGTTGATTTCAAATGAAGGTAAGATCCTGTGGAATGTAAGGTCTTACTCACTGCACTTAGAGGTCTTAAAGACTACCTTCCACAGCTTGGTAGCACAGGATAAAACATATAATAAACACATATCTAATTATTAGTTCATGTTTGTATATCTGTATTCATTACTGTGCATTTTCGGAGTGCTACATTTGGAAAGAAAGTGTAACTCAAAGTTGTTTTCACTATACATGCATACAAAGTTTTATCTTAAAGCAGAACTCACCTTCTGGGCAAAAGATGTCAACCAATCTGAAAATATAACATTGGTGGATTTTATAAAGTTTTCCAATTCTGGCATGTAAAAGTCATTAAAGACAAGGTTGATCATAGGGGACATACACCATCTGCCTCTTCTGCTCTGTAAAATATAGCCAAATATATTCTAAATATAGATTTAGTATAACCCATGGTTACTATTATTTTGACCCCTTCTCCAGTGGTTAAACCATGTAAAAAAGATCAGGCACCTGCTATAGTCTTTAAACTACTGAATCCTGTGTTTGTTTATTTGTTGCTTTTTTGATTATTATTATTTTATCTGTAATGGTTCCATTTTTCACTTTTTTTTTTTTTTTAGATTCTAACTCTAGCCTCTAAAGAAATAATCTGATTCAAACAGAAATGCCATTATGTGCGGAACACAATTTTAAAAGGTTAATAGCTGTTTGCACATTGGTAGTTTTAGAAATGCACCTAGTCTTAGCCAATGTAACAGCTGTTTTTCAAGGATCACTAAAAATATTAATCTGGGCTGAATGGGAAGGTTATATTTCCTGCCATCAAGCAAAAGCAGCAGGGCAAAAAAAATTAAAAAAGAAAGAATATTTGCTGGTCCATAACTTTTGGTTGAAACAGCTACCATCTACCTAGAGATTCTTCTAGGATTTTTTGTTTTAACTTTGAGTAAAGTAGTAAGAAAATGTAAGGAAATCCTGTGATGAAAGCTCAGAAGACAAAGCAGATTGCCCATACGCCCCTTCACTACTCTTTCTTACGTCCAAGAAATTCAGCTCTGGTAATATTCATTGGAGAGGAAGGCAAATAAACTGAAAGAGACCAATGGGTAGGGCTGAAATATTGTTTTACCTATATTCTTTTCCTTACATTTGGAGGCATTTCTATTAAAAAGGAAAGCATATCATAAAGTATAAAAAAATTATAATTGTCTTAGTGTGTGAAAGTCTGGGCAGGTATTTATGTCCAAGGCCTTCCTGATATAAAGCAATAGCTTCTGAGGAATAGAGAAGTGAGAGTCTGGAGCAGAAAGAAAACAAATCAGAGACTTTTTTTAGAGGTCTTGGTGAGCTCTAAAGAGGGACTGGCATTTAGTTTCCTTTGAGTTACAAGACAATCAAGTCCACTAAAACTCTCCTGTTTCCAAGAAACCGTGTTAGTCATAAATAATACATTTGTTATAACCTAAGAAAAAGCACAAGAAAGATGGTTAGGAACATTGCAGCAGTTAGCTACAACTGCTAGTGGGAATGGAGCAAGTGCCAAGCAGCTAGTCAAGACGAACGCAGACCAGGACGAGGATCAGGTCATGGGAGGGTCTGGTGGAGCAAGCAGAGGMGAGACAGATGAGGGGAAGCAGCTCCTGTCTCAGCAGCACTGTTAGTCTGAATCAGGCTTTGTTACCTTGAAAGATCATACAGTCCGGGGCTAAGGGGGGTATCACTGCACGGAGAGGAAGCAGGCAGTTTGCCAGCAGTTACCTCACTAGTGCAGAGAGTGGTGAGGGAAGTGTTTTGGACTGCCTGGTACACCTATTTGGTCAAGTGTTCTTTTTTCCACTTCTAATAAAATATTGTTACATCAACTGCTTGGCATTTTTGTGTGGGAAAAATTAGCTCACTGAGCACTATTTAACAATTAGTTTATTTTTTCTTAGATTTTCAGGTTCCTGTGTGAAGTAGCGTTTTATTAGCAATCCATTTAAATCCAAATACAGCCCTTGTTTCTGTGACCTCACAAAAAATTGCAATCATATTACATTTGAAGAAAATATTTAAAGAACTAATAATGGTCAAGTGCAAGAACTTGGATCATTGACAGAATTTGGATCATCTTTACAGATTTTAAAGATGATAAAGAAAGATTATGGAACTCTGTTTCAGGCGTTTGTCACATTTTTTAAGCAGGAATTCACCGGCTTAGAAAGACCAAAAAGAAATGTTAGATGAAGGATTTCTCCAATTAATGAACCAGAGGTCCCTCTCTAGTCAATGGAGAGAGATGAACACTGGTAGAGCATGTATTGTCTCACCTTAGGGAAATGTTTCTTTAAAGCAGACTAGAGGAAACATTACCTAAGACAATGTAATTGTGTCTTTGATTATAAAATGAATTCAGACTGATTCACTTGAAAATAGACATCTGTATATTAAACATCTAATACTAGGTGACATGTAGCCTACCTTAAATGCTCAAAGGAAGGTCTGGAAAGGAGAAAAACCCACATCTGTCCATTTCAGATCTTCACTGAAGATGTGATACATAAGGTCACAACAGCTCCTGTTCAGGTATTGGAAGGAAACCATTGAACTGGGAACAACTGCCTATATGTTTTGTTGTTGTTGTTGTTTTATATAAATATATAAATATATATATTAAAAAAATAAAAAATATATTTCATATATATAAAGCAATAAAAATACTAAGTAGGCAGCACTATATCAGATCTAACCAAGGAATCCAACAGGACTGGCATGTTTAAATCAGATGAAGACAACTCTATAAAATTCTGTCATTGAGGAATTTTCCAGATTAGTATTTCCAGGTAATATGTCATCAGGATCACCAGTGCTTCATGATAATAAGCAACTCTGTGATTCACTTCTACTGRAACTCTGCTGATATTTGTCCAACAATATTAAAAATAATGACTATATGGAGTGTGAAAGAATGTTGGAACAAGAAAGAAGTTACTCCTCTTCAAAAAAATCTAAGTAGAATTTACACATCCAAAATATGTGAAATAAGTGTATATGAGAGATCTATATATGGGAAAAAGATAAAATGGCTTAAGCAGATATGTCATTATGCTTTTAATGCTAAACTTTGTTAGAATTTGTCCATGATAGTGTTTACATAACCAAGTTTATCCATATAGGAAAAGATTACCAAAAATGTAACCAATGTACATTAAGGAAAAGATTACACTTGAGCTGTCCCCCAAAATATCAAAATAATACAAAATAATTTTTAAATTACACATTATCAGTAAGTTATTTAAAACTGCCTGCATTAAATTTAATAGTACATTACACTAACTCTACTACAGAAGATTAATAGAATGTCTTGGATACTTTAGGATACTTGGATACTTTAGGAGACAATAAAACAAGAAGAGATGTATTCAACTTTTCAATCATGCAAGAAATTATACYAAGATATGAAAATCCTCTTCCTTTCAAAGTTGGAAGAAGATCTCATTTTGAAACTGCAAGGTGTTTGGAATTCCTCCAGCTATGCAGCACACTGGAGTTAYGAAAAGAATTGATAAGATTGTTCAAAGATATTTACTGTTTTCCTAGGTGGCCTAGAAGAGGCACGTAGTCAATACAAAAAGCAGAGACAAGTAATATGTGGCATGTGCTTCAACTGAAAATAACACAATATTATCATGTGCACAGCTTTGACACCATTTCGTAGATGTACACTTTTACACTGTTTTAAGCACACAGCACAGACAAAATATATTTGTTTCTGAAGTGAAGCTGAGCAGGATAAAGGAAACCATTGCATTGCTCTTCTCATGGGAATTTGGTATGCTAGGCAGTTTTGAAAGAGTACGACAACTCACAACACTAAAGAATGAAGAAAAACCAACTACTATTGGCTATTGGCCAGAGCAATTAGCTAATATTGATAATTAGAAAACTAAGCAATTAGTTAACAATGTTACTAGGAGCTTTTCTGGGTTGTTTCTGCTGGAAACAGAGATTCATGCCAAAAGAGCCAGATAGTCCTTGGATGCAATTCAGTTCATTCACAGGGAATGTCTATACTGCCTTGTTTCTAGCAAATACATTTCATTCATAAATGTTTATTCCTCATGGCTAGCTAAGCATCCCTGACATTTGTGTTGGTGCCATTGAAGTGAAAAATTGCAATTTTGATTGTCTTGTGTGATGACTAATTAATCACGCTGAGCATATTTTAATACGGCTAAAGATGAACAGCTTTATTCAGCCAGTTTGGGGGTTATATAAATCTGGGAAAAAAATGTGTCCTCGAAGACTGCAATTCCCCTTCCTCCACCAAATTGCTCTGCCCCACGGTATGTCAAGTAGACTTTATATCTACCCTGCAGTAGCTGTAAAACGCTGGACACTCAGTAAATTGTGTACAATTTTCATAGGAAAACCTGCTTCTATAATTTTTTACAGAAAATTTCCTTGCATTATGTCATGACTTAATGTCATTCAGCCTGAAAGATATTTGAGGCAAAGCTTTCTTCAATTTATTCTTTTACATAAAGCCACTTATTCCAGCTCCTTCTAAATCCTCAAATAACATCATGCTATACGCCTTTCCTGTTACTTCCTATATTTGTTTTATATAAGGGCTGAGTAAGTGGAAATACTGCCTAACATTTTAAAGCTAGTCTGAGATTCTGAAACTTATACTTAAGATATCATTCTCAAAAATCACAAGAGGCAATTCTGAAAATAAGAGCTGTCTTCAGTACCAAAGTGTAATATGGTGMCAACGGTTCTGATCTGAACTATACTACACAGTAAAATTATAATGATTAAAAAACAATAGAGACCTAAATAGAGGTCAATCATTAAACAAAACAAAAAAGATGAACTGTTGATGGGTAGCAGTTCAGCTAACAGCTGGTTGCAAGTCATCTTTAGTGTATAATTTTCATTTAAATTCTGGACCAGCCATGCAGAACAACATTTAAAAAGAAGCACCTGACTCAAACAACAGCTAAGAACTGCTGAAGAGAATCTCTTTAATACTTTGCAAATAGGTACATTATTAAATAACATTAATGAAAAAGTACAGAAATGGAAAAGGACAGCCTTAGTCAATATTGAAGAGGAAAAAAAAGAGAAAAATTAATTTTCACAGGTTTTTCACAAAATTTCACAAATTTTCCTCTGTAAATTTCTCCAACGTGTGTCCTTGCCCCACACTGGAGTTCTTCACAAACTGTTCCAGCATGGGTCCTTTCCATGGGGTGCAGTCCTTCAGGAATGGACTGCTCTGGTATGGGTCCCCCACAGGGTCACAGGTCCTGCCAGAAAACCTGCTCCTGCATGGGCTTCTCTCCACGGGGTCACAGGTCCTGTCAGCAGCCTCCTCTGGTGTGGGCTTTCCTCGGGCTACAGCTTCCTTCAGAGCACATCCACCTGATGTGGCATGGGGTTCTCCATGGGCTGCAGGGTAGATATCTGCTCCACCAAAGTCCTCTATATGCTGCAAGGGGACAACCTACATCACCATGGTCTTCACCACGGGTTGCAGGGAATCTCTGCTCTGGTACCTGGAGCACCTCCTCCTCCTCCTTCTTCACTGACCTTGATGTCTGCAGGGCTGTTTCCTTCACATATCCTCACTCCTCTCTCTGGCTGCAATTGCCGTTGTGCAAGCTCTTTTTCCCCCTTCTTAAATATGTTATCACAGAGGTGCTACCAACATCATTGATGGGCTCAGCCTTGGCCAGCGGCAGGTCTGTCTTGGAGCTGGCTGGTGTTGGCTCCATTGGACATGGGGGAAGCTTCTAGCAGTTTCTCACAGAAGCCACCCCTGTAGCCCCCCTCCCCGACATGGGGGAAGCTTCTAGCAGTTTCTCACAGAAGCCACCCCTGTAGCCCCCCTCCCCTCTCCCCTCCACCACCCACCCACCCCCCCCCCCCCCCAAATAGGACATGAATAACAGAACTGGAAGGGACTTTAGGAGGTCATTAGTGCACTGTTTGCCTCAAGGAATGAACAACTGCATGTATGTCATTTCTAACAGATGCTTAAGATGTAGCTTCTGAAGACTCTTGTAAGATTTCACAGCTTCCCCAGGCAACCTATTCCATTGCTTCCCTAATCTTACAATTACAAAAAGGTTCGTTGATATCTAAACTGAATCTTGCTTAATGCAATTTAAGCAGCTTACTGTTTGTTCTGTTTTCCACAGATTCAGTGAACAGACAGACATTTCTTGTTTAAAAAGCCTTTTATAATTTGGAGATTTTGTTGTATATCTGTTCTGAATCTTCTCTATTTTAACTAAAGAGATCAATTTTTTAAATTTTTATTTAATATTAATTTATAATATAAACTGCTAAATATTAACATGCATATAAAAGAAAGATAATAGATCTATCTATATCTGAGCAGAAGACAGATTATAGCACAAGTTACACTGATAACAGTATTATTCTACAAATGTTTCAGACTTGGATTTTTTTCTCCAGAAAATATATGTATTTCATAAAATTCAGTCATAGTAATAACATGTGCGTTATATTCAGGAATGTATACAACGTTCAAGATACATCAAAAGAAGTTTGAGGCCTATGGAAGGGGGAGGAGAGAAAGGAAGAAAAAAATGGTAAATAAATAGATTTCGGTTACCTGGCTATGACAACCTCTCAAGGAGACTGAGGTAATTAGCTAGAGCAAAAGCGGAAGAGGCAAAGCTGCTGTCATGTCGTGGCTTGGCCAGTTACAGAAATTTTATGCCTTTTTATTGACAAGGTCAGTTCAGTAGAGGTCTCAGTGAAGCAAGCGGTGCACACAAGGAGACAGGGAATAGAGTCATAGAATCATAGAATCATTTAGGTTGGAAAAGACCCCCAAGATCATTGAGTCCAACCATAAACCTAACATTGCCAAGGCCACCACTAAACCATGTCCGTTAAGTGCCACATCTACATGTCTTTTAAGTACCTCCAGGGATGGTGACTCAACCACCTTCCTGGGCAGCCTGTTCCAATACTCGACAACYCTTTYGGTGAAGAAATTTTTCATAATACAAGTGGTGGTCCACACACAGAAGTGCATAAATTCCTTTAACCTCACTTCACTTGTGTTTCTTCTCTTCTCTTTAATTCTACAAACAACTTTAATGTCACCTCCCAGGTTTAGAGGGGACCTTCCTACATCTGTCCAAGGTTCCTTAGGATGTAAACACTGTTCTTTGTCGATTTCTGTCCTGAATAGAAACTGAGGTTTTATTAAACAAGGACTGAAGTTCTCTATTGTATTTCTGTGAYAAAGAATCTAGTGAAGAGCTCTAATTTTGACAGTACCTAATACTTCTGAGGTTAGGGAAGATATTTGRAAAGATATAAGGCATAAAAAGGAAAGACAAATGGAAAAAGTCAGGAAGGCATGAAAGAGATGCTACCAGATTTTTTTTTTTTCATTTGGTAGTAAAAAGGAAAAAAAAGAGAAAGAAATATAAAAATTTAAATGAGTTTGATTTAAAAAATCACACTGTATTTAGAAGACAAAAATAGATCCATTTTTGCAGCAAGAGAAATTGCAGAGGTTTTTTTATCAATATAAGTAGTGCTTTTTGTGATTCTCCTTCACATGCCCTGACTATTCTGAGCTCTAACTTACTTCTGCCTGTACTCACTTTCTTGGGAGTAACAAACTCCTGCAATCAGCTCCCTTTGTCTCCAACTTCTTTTTCTGCTTTCCCGAATGGAGTACTATATCTTCTTGACTGAGTAGCTTCCTTTTCTTTTCTGGCAGAGAATGAGACATAAAAGGAGTTTTGCTGACTACAAATAGGAACCAGCAATCTGTCAACTTCTTCACTGCTACTCAAGGCAACAATGAAGGTTACAGGATCTCTAAAAACAAACTTTCCGACTTTTTGCCCAAGTGATAGAATTAGCATGCAGATAATGGGACCAGGAAAGACATACATGTTACTCCTCCACCATCACAGGCTTTACATGTTAGTTTACCCATTTTTGTGTTAAAGCAGCTATGAGAACGTACTCAGGTTCTCATACCTTGTCAATACTTATCAAGTATTAGATAAGTTAACATATTGGCATGTGGCAGAACAGAAAGTGTGGGGATCTTCAGAAGAAGTTTTCAATTGAGTATACTGGATTAGAACAAGGGAAAAAAATCTGTTAAACCATCGTTCTGTATCAAGCATCGTTCAATGTTGATTCCCATGATATTCATTTCATGGGATCAACTGGGGTGGAGGGAAGGCAATTTCTACTTGGACATTGGTGTGAGTAAGCAAGGTCAGTGCTTACACAAGAGAGGTCTTAAGACCTGGTGGCAAAGATGAATTACACAGCAGGAGGGGAAAGAAAGGCTGCACCTCCACATGTAATCTGAGAAGCTGGTAGGATTTTATAGGCTCTGTCACCTAAGTTTCCAGCTGTTTCTGATCAAATTTTAGGAACATCAGTGCAATACTCTCTGCATATTTCCACTCACTTCGGGGGACATAATTTCTGACATTAAGACAACACTCTGTTCTTTGCACTGACCAAGCTCATATATGGATAATGCATAGTTTTAATCCCTGTATTAAAGATAAATTTGCTGGTGTAATTTCTTTTGCCAGACCTTTAGGTTTTAAGTGTATTGAGTTCTCATGTTTACTGTGAGGTTCATTTATTTAACCACTTCTTCAATTAGTAATATATTAACATCATGATAGATTTTGTGGTTTGTGAAATCAATTTGCTTGATTTTGCTTTAGGCAGAGATCAATACTGTACCATAAAGGTATATGGATTCTCAAGAAAGCAAAAACTAAAAAAATACTAGTCAATACTGTTAACTGTTATTCTCATATATTAAAATTTATAGCAGAGAAAATCAAACAGAATTTTGAAATAGATGGTTTTATTGGGGGAAAAAAAAAATATGGCTTTCTTGATGGTGGATATAATTCTCATTATGGCATGATTCCAGACAGACCATCTCTACTAAGATATGAAACGCAGCTGTTCTGAAACTATTGGTTGGTGAGAAACTATAATTTTCTAAATGTCAAGAGGGGGTCCAATGATCATGAATGAAAGAGAGAAAATAGGAAAAACTTTTCATCTTACAAAGAGATTAGGGATTTCCTTCTCATGAAGTCACACAATATTACTGAAAATTGTTAAACTGGACTAACCTTTCAAAGTAAAATAAAAACAACTTTATATTGTTGGTACTGTTCACTTCCTGCAAAAATTCAACCCACCTCTTCTCAAGAGTATGTAATGTGAAATATTGAATGTTTCTTCTATAATGTCAGAGTAGCATAATGAAATACACAAGAGGGGAGGAAAGTAATGGCTCATTTTTTTCCCAAACGAATTAAAGACTTCCAGTGACAACCACCGAAAGTAAACAAAAAATAACCTTCAGCTGCTTGTTTCAGTCTATATCCATAAAATTATTAAGCATGGAACTTCTGAAAAGAAATTGAGTTAGGAGAATAAATAGGAATTTATGACTAAATACCTTTGTTTAATTGAGTAACCTGGTTTCTTCATTGACCAGGAACATGCTATAGGAAGTGACAATATGACTTCTGACATATCAAATCCTTTTAACCGATCTAGAATTAAGAAAAACATTATGTATTTTTCCTATACAAATACAGATTTGGTCTACAGAGATTAGGAGTAGAGGCATTACATCTTTAAAATAGGTGTTATCAAAGGTGAAGATGAGAAAACAGTATCACCTTTAATAATATTTTATGCTTTAAGTAATGGGTATGTAATGGTCTAATCTAAATAAACAATAAACACAAGGAAAAGTACATCCTCTCTTCTGATTGCTAACCACTAGTTGTTAACCACTGTAACTACTACAGAGACTATCGTGTGGTTGTTTCCGTAGTTTACAATTATGGAACAGCATAATTCTTCTGAATGACTTGTTGTCTGAAGGATGCTTTTTACAGGACACTGGGAAAATGCAGTCTCAGTGACAGTTGTTGGCTTTCCTTAGACTTCAGTTTTTGTGAAAACTGCACCATTTGGATCAAATATTTTTAAACAATTGCTTTCAGCATCTCTCATGAAATTGAACTATTATTTCCCTGCAAAGAAAGTATTTTCAGTGCATTGGCTATATGAACAGCTGTTGAACATACATCTGTGTGACTGATTCTGTCACAAGGCATAAAATTCATGCAGCAATTCCTGCATAAGGCTAAGAACCGCAGCTGAAATAAATGGTGTATTCAGAGAGACACAATTTCTCAATTTAACAACTTCAAGAAGGGGAGGCAGGAGGGGAGGGGGTGACGGGAGTGGGGGGGAAGGGCTTTACCACACCCTTTGATAAAGTGCTTCACTTACTGAAGTCAATTTTTGTTAAAATTGTATGATATTTTTCCATTTGTGCTTGCTAAGGTCAACCTCCAGCCCCCCTTCATCTTGTTATCTGACACTCTAAGGTAACAGGCAATTCTGACTTCATGACTTTGCATCACTAAATCTATACATAATGTCAGACATTTTTGCCATGACATCACATGAGCAGATCACACTAACTGGTTAGCTATGAAGATGGCCCAAGTCTTTTCCTGTATGTCCCACAGTGACTGTTTTTTCATGCTTAAAATCAATATTTTTCTTTTGCTCTTGCTTTGATATTAAAAGTAGATAATCTAGATCAATTATCTCATTTGAATCATGAAAACAAAGCCACCTGCCTTTGTCCCTCTACAAACTCTCAGCCAAATTATTGTTAGAATCCACTGAATAGCGCTGAACAGAGGGAACTGTCTTCACATCTTAAAAAGTTACCAGTTTTCATTCATATTTTTCTGTTTACACTTTTCATTCTAACTTATTTTATAATGCTCATAGGTATTTTAAGTTTAGAGTATTCACCTCATTAAATGCAACTGAGTTTCAAACTACACACCTTTTTGTAGACTCCCTAGCTTTATCTATTAAAGTTGCTTCCACTAGCTGCCATCTGAACAGCCACGTTTTATTCCCTATCATTTACTGAATCTTCTGTGCATTTCCTATCCCTTCTCTTTTCTTTCTTTCCCTGTCCTAAGCCATGGTAATTTACTCTCTTCCTTTCTTCTAGCCTGCAACTTTTCCTTTTTGGTAACAATGACACATTCTTTTTTTCTTCATTGTAGTGACAAGTTCTTTGTTCCTATTAAAAAAAGAATGAATCCCTTAAGGGATTTRAAAATTTATGCCTCAAATACATCAATACATACATATTTTTTCCATGAAAAATGAACACTCAAGTTCAAATGGTAACTAGAAAGACTAGTCTAGAGCAGTCAGAGCTAATTAAGTGAACTAGTAAATCAAAGATGGAACAGTAAAGACACTAAAACCTTATTTCACAACCATCAGAAAGAGGAAAGTTCCGTTCAGCTAGATATCTTAAATCAACTTCCCTCCCTAATCAAAGAAACCCGTCAAAGATGTACTGGGTCAGGCACAGCTTACTATGAGTAAAGGTTTCTTGTTTTTTCATTTTTTCCCATTACTCTAGTTTTCACACCTGGGCACCCCAGTAATATTTTAATGTTTAATAATATTGATGTTTTTTCTCCATTCAAATAATTCCATTTGAATAATGTTCTGTGTGATACAAAATGGAGTATGGTAGTGTTGCTTTGTCACCTGAGGCAGTAGAGTTCACTTCTCCAAAGAAAGAAATTGTCATCGGACCGGAAACATAATAAAGTAAAGGTTATTCCTGCATTCCTGCAGGGCATTTATATCTGATACACTCATGACATTTTAACTGAAAGTGTGTAAAGCTAATTAGTCAGAAGCAGAAGTGTAATCAATACTGATTTATGAATATTTCCCACATGCAACACTACTTGTTTGGACAGAATAAATTGTTACTTGTATCATTTAATCTCTGTGATTCCTTAGTGTTCTTTGTTCATAAAAATAATAACCCTGTTTGATTAGAACTGAACATTTCCAACTGCAGTGATCTGAAACACACATTTTTTCTGCATGTGTATGTACAGATGCCTACGGCTGCTCTGGGGCCTTCAAACTCTGGGCTCAGGGGTCTTATATAAGAGGAATGAAATCAGATCAGCTCCTGACTGAAGATTGCTTGTGATGTTATGAAAATTAATGCTAGCTAGCTGCCAGTCATTCATCTGTTCTTTTACAGATTAGTTTGTGTGATCTCTAGCCCCAAGCAAGCCTGAGAGTATTACAAGCATCACAGGCTTGTAGGTTGACATCCCTTTGAAAGTGAGATATTTCTAACCATTTTAATTACCTTCCCCTTGACCTTTCCATTTCTGCCATAGCTGTCTTGAAACACCCAAATCTTTAATCAATATTCCATGTGCTGGTACATCATCATTTTTATTCTGTCATCTCTTTATTGATAACTTGATTTACTTATCTGCTTAAAGCTTGCAAGGCTTCCATTTGTACCATTTTGTGACTGTGCCAGCACGACCGCTGATGTCTAAATGGCTTTGCCTGAGTTACTACCACAGAAGATGGATCATACTGCCAAACAGGGAGAAAGACCATCTGTAAGCAGGAAGTCAGAAGATGACTACTTTTGGTCACGCTAGAAATCTAGAGGAACTGTTATATACTTTTCCCAAATAGCAAGTGATAGGACAAGAGGAAATGGCCTCAGGAAGCGCCAGGGGAGGTTTAGATTGGAGATTAGGAAAAATGTCTCCACCAAAAGGGTTATCAAGCATTGGAACAGGCTGCCCGGGGAAGTGGTTGAGTCACCATCCCTGGAGGTATTTAAAAGATGTGTAGACGTGGCGCTTAGGGACATAGTTTAGTGGTGGACTTGGCAATGTTAGGTTTACGGTTGGACTCAGTGATCTTGGGGGTCTTCTCCAACCTAAATAATTCTATGATTCTATGATTCTATACACACGGCATCTACAAGAAGAAATTTTTCTTGATGTCTGCATGTTGGGTAGACAGTACACTAAGATTTAGTCAAATTCATTCAACTTTGCAGTGAATGACATATTTATATGTTTGCCATTTCTCACTTTCACTTCATCTGGTCCTCCTAAAGACTTCAAAAATTTTGGGGTACTGTGATCTGTATCTCTAGTCTTCAATTTGGAACAGAAATATCTATGAGTACAATGCTTCCTAATTTTATAATTGGAGAACAAAAAAAATCTCCCCAAAGATCTGCCATGGTTATCGTTTCAGTAAAGGTGATCCAACAGTTTCCATTCCCTGGATGTCATGGCTTTGGTACACAACAGTGTTTTCTGAAAAAAATCCTGTGTCTCCATATTACTCAATCTGTCAGAGGGCTTTTGTCCTTAACCTCTAGCAAGTAACTACTAAGGCACTCTAGGTTTTCAGTACCCCTATTCCTGTCTCCTTAGCTACCTAAGACACCTTTTCACATCATGAATAATCTTAAAGAATTCAAATTTATTCTTTCTTTCCATTACAGGAAGAAACTTTTATATATTAGCTGACTCGTCAGATCAACCTACTAAGTTTTCTAGACCTATGCCATAGAAAACTGCTTATCAGGAAGTTGCTAAGGAACTTCCTTGAGGCATTCATCTCACCATATTCAATTATACCTTTTTATCAAAAATGTAAAAGTATTTGTCCTGWCCATTATGAAATGCATAATCACTACATGACATCTAAGATACTTCCTTGTATAGACATTGTTTCTCTTATTAGATTAATTTCTTGCTTGTCTTTCTTCATGTTCAGAAATATAATGGAAAGCCCACACACTTGATATTGGCATGGCAAAGAACTGGTATTTCAACTGCTTGGGGATGTAGTCCTTTGTATTTTCTGTCCATAAGCACAACCACCTCTGAGATATTGCATGGGATGCTGTTTTGCACTGGAAGGTGCTGGTCCATTATGATTCCAGTAGAAAAAGTTTCCAGACTCCATAAAGTATCATTTAAAATGCTATTTATTAGAGCTAATACTTTGAAGAAAGAGAGAATAGTATAGATAATCTTACAACCTTTTAGATACTGGGAACGCCAAGTTGTGCAGCATTGGGCAGATCTCCAATCCACACAGCATGCTGTGCAGGGCCCATGCACGGAAGAAAGAGGTTCTCCCATTTTGGTCATTTGAGCTACTACAGGATTTTCTGACAATAAGTCATCTCTACTCATCATTTCTACTGTCAAACATGAGAACTTGTTGCTGCACTGTTAGACAAAGGCAAGACCCCACAGGTGGCGTAATCGCCAGTAGCGAGTGGGAGCTGCCTGCAGTCTCCTCTATTGCCATTAACCAGCCAAGTTCATCCTGTGGCCAAGTGACGTGTGTGGCACAACATGGGTCTGAACGCCGTGCTGTATGTGCAGCACAGTGTTGCACAGCACGGCACAGGATGTCTGTGCCTGCTCAGGTTACCAGTTAGGTGAATCACTAACTCCTCTGAATACAATGGTCTTCCAGTCAGGACTATTGCAGATGCCCATTTAGATTTTATTTTTGCTGTTTGTAGTTTTTTCAACTTTATTTCTGTAGCTATTGTAGGTTTCTTTGCYGATTTATTATTTTTATTCCATTTATTTTTAAACTTTAGTCTTGTATTTTCTTCATGGATCTTTCTTCAAGGATCTATACTTGGTTGTCATTCAAGAACAAAACCAGAAAGAGGACATGCATCTAGAGGTCTTCCTGCAAACTCTTTATTGACTTATATGTGATTTTTTTTTTTCACATTACTAAGAGATCCCGGAGAAGTGTGTTGCTTTCTTATGGAGAATGKGTCTGGAAGAGATTCTTGAGAACACAAGGGCCTTTATTTCAAGATAAGATGTGGAGAGTCTTAATGTAATCATGTTCACTTCTTCATTTATGTCTCTATATTTTAGGAACATAGGACTGAAAAAGTCCTCCTGGTTCATCAAACCAAGTCCCTTCCTACTGCAGGAACCATTTCATCTGGTTTTGTTTGTAAGCTTGCAAACACATAAATTACTTTGATTTATAAATTCCTCCATGACTAAGGAAATCAAAGTGTCTCTGAAGCTCAACTGGACTCATGTTCCTGAATTATGAAGGTACTTCAGAATTCTCACTGCCAATTATACTTTCCCCTGTTTATATCTCAAGGGTGTGAGAGCTATAAATGAAGCATCATATGCTTAATTCTGGAAATAGATACTAAAGCAGATGAGGAGTAAAATGCCTGAGGGTGGCATGGGGTAGAACGTAAATGTTTTCATTGCAGAATGCAGTTTAGAATAGGTATACTTAAACTAGCTTTAAATTACAATGGACAAGAAGACTTATTTAGTGCGACAAAAGTGGGAAAGAAGAAACAAATAGAGTCTGGAATACAATTAATAGAAATATTACAGAATGTAATTGAATTATTGTTGGAAGAAAAAAAAGGAATGTAACAACATCTTCACTATTAAAACCATGATTTTTTGTTCATTAGTTGGGTGGGGGTTTTTTATTTTCACATGAAAGTTGGGTGAAGTCACATTGCTGAGGTCATGAGATAGCTGGATGGAGCCCTCATGGGCAGTTGCATAGAAAATGGCAACATGGGGAGATGCAGAGCCTGTGACAGTTAATGTTGCTGTCAGTCCTTTATGGGTCCAGTTTGATAGGTAGTGGACCTTTTGTTTTACCTTTTCCAGCTTCTCTTGGAACAGTAAACCAGAATATTCTGATTTTGTCTGACAAGAGTGTTGCACTGAATTCTTTTGGGGTCAACCTATCAACTGATATGTGTAGAATAAATGTAGCATATGACCTATTGTGTAGTGCATGTATTACATATGGACTGATATACCATCAGTGTAATATTCTGTCTATAAACAGCATGTTATAAGCAAGCAAAGAGTTTGTAACGGTAGTTATAACATCAGCATTTTCCTGTACTGTCTCATATCTTCCAAAAACATCACTAACAGGTTGAGCTAAGAGAAAGACTGTGTAGAAAAACAAATAGGCTGATGTTGTACTCTTATTTTGCCACAAGAATGACTGTAAACTGCATTCAGGTAACAAGATGTTACAAACAAACCAGCAGAATTTCTTCTTAGCAAGAAACAAAGAGGGAAACTAGACAGAATTAATACACAACTGAGCCTATAGAGGTTCAGAAAGGATTCTCATCCCGACTGACACCAGAAAACATTGGCTTCCTGAACTTTGAGTATCATTTTTCTCAGGATATGTACCAAGTTATCATGCCTTTTATACTCAAAATGCTTTGGAAGGCTTTTAACCCAAATCTTTTATTCCAGATATTTAAGACTGGCTGGATTCACAGGACATTTTTATACAAAACAAAAATCTGGAAAATAAAGAGTTATCTTAAAAAACATTACTAAATACTCATTATGAAATTCCATCACAAAATATTTCTCTTGGGAAAGAAAACTTTTAAAGCGGAAGGTAATGGTTTTTGGACAACCTGTACATCCAAGAACACAGAACAAGAACACTGAAGTATAGAGCCCCTCTCTCGAGAGTATTAGACACAAGGGTTTTGATTTATTCAAATGACTCTGTTATTCCTTCTCTGGAGAATAATTTTCTGTTTCTGTATTTGGAACACATCACCTACCTCCTCTTGGCTCCAGGTACAGTGGTAAATTACAATAAATTTATTGCAGATCAAACTGAAGAGTTCATGAGATAAATCTCCCTAGTTCACTCCAAAGAGAAAATTTAGTAAAATTAAGGACTTTTGTGATACATAAATTTGCTTTCTATTTATAGGGATTGAGGAAATATTTAATCTTTTTTTTTCCTTTTTTTCTTTTTAAATTTAATCTCATTTGTAATATATATTTACCCTTTATAACATGTAGCAGTTTTCGTGTACCTCAGAATTTCAAAGTACGTAGATAGATGGATGAACTTAATGGTAAAAGTCAAACAGAACCAGTCTGTCTGATTAACTAAGCCTCTTTCTATATGAGATAATTACCTCTACAGACATCTGTGAAAAGTAATYTGAGGCAGAATAATTTAGGAACACATTTTGTAAAATATGAGAATAGCAACTGAACATTATGTACTGGTGACTCTGAGAAAATCAAAGTGCAGCCTCTAAAAATGCTAAATTACAAACAAGGGAGCACAAATAAGAGGTTACAATGAAATAATGAAGGATAATGGAAAATGTGACATACAAAGTAATCAATGCAGAAGCAACTATGGTCTTCAGCAACTCCACAATTAAAAGGGGATAGAATGGTAAAATATACTCATTAGCAAATCCAAAAAGACAGAAGTGGAATTGCATGTTTGAAGTTGTCTTCCCTGTTATTCTATCATTCAGTAACAACTGTCTGTTTAGTGAAAGCCTCAAAAGTGTCAGCTTTATAGCTGACAATGGCTCACTCCTAGAAAAAAAGAAAAAAATCACAATCGGGATCATATGAAACTGATAGTCATTCAGCTCTTTAAAAGCATATAGCATCAATTTAAAGTCAAATGGCGCTTCAGGACATGGTTTAGGGGGCATGGGTGCTGGGTTGATGGTTGGGCACGATGATCTTAGAGGTCTTTTCCAACCTTAATGATTTTATGATTCTATGATTCTATGATTGTGAGTGGCAACAAACTTTCACTGAGTTTTCATTGACATTCAAATTGATTGTTGTTTCATGCTGAATAAAACATAACTTGTGTTTCAAGCCTGCTGAATGTGCCACAATAATTCATTTTAAGACCACAAGGCTGAGAACTCTCACACATAAACTCTTAGTTTTTCTGATTTTCATATAGTTAAACATGATCTATTATCTCTAAAGAAACTTTATCTTCAAGTGGACATATGAAATGTATCTGGGTGTAAGCTGTGTGATAAAAAATGCCTGGAAAAGTAGTTAAGGCAATTTTGTCTGAACAGCTGTCAGGAAGAGAATTTCCTCTTCCTATTTTTTTTCCCCATAAAAAAAATATATACCTTTCCAGGACACTGTAGACCTACTAGAGAAACTAGTTTGACGGCATAATTCACTCCCTGTCCTCACTGCTCAGTGAATGCATCAAAACTACCAGGACCTATRTATTAAAATGTTTATTCAAACTTTACATATTATTGTAAGTGTGTCCACTATACTGCTGACTCCAGTAAATATATTTTGGCTATAAGCAGGACAAATATATTACTAAATTAGATTAAATTTGTGATGCATTGTCACAGCATTTTTGCATTTGAAATGGCATTGCTTTTTGATTGCCATTATGTAAAGCAGTAGAAACCAAGTGATTTTCAAAGTGAAGAAGCAGAGATTCATATAGCTATATATATCCTGATATGTCAAGTGAGGAACCCATCATTGTATGAAAATAAATTTACTTAAAGTGAGCTTTCTAGTTTTGTCAAATTATAGGGTCAGGGGTTAATTATTGGTGCATTTGACGCATTCAGAAAAGCTACTTCCCAATCCAGCAGAGTGACATTTGAGAGCTTGAAGTAAAACATACAACTATTTCTTTTTCCTGGAAACATACTACAAAAATTAATCTGGCAAAATTGTTTTGTCATAGTTAARCAAACAAACAAAATCAATAGTTCCTGTATTTGACTGGAATAATTTCCACAATTCTCTTAAATTCCTTAAGGAAAATAATAAAAATAAGTGTACATTGTTTTTTAACTTTCATTATGAGATTATTGAACTGTTAGAGTAATATTTTTCTTCTATTTTTAAAATAGTAGCTGGACTTTTCAATACTTACTTAGATTTAAAAAAGAATATATCACTAACAATATTTTTATTTATGAACTGCATTAAGCATTGACTTCTATTTTTCCCAAATGCAGTAAAGATTTTGAACAGAGATGCTTTTCCACTTATAATAACAAGATCACACAGAGATAAAGAATAATGAAAACAATAGGATGGATGATAACCTGGCCCGGCTATTTGAAATTATAATTTTCTGCAGATGATCTTTCTGTGTAGGATCACGGTCTCTTAAATAAGCATTGTAACTTCCTATGTGGCAAAATTTAAGATTCTTCAGAAAAATGCAATCATTTAACGCAAATCATACTGAGGGAGACTGCGCCCTATTGAAACCACTGAGCCTAATAACATGCACAGTGTACTCCTGTGTTTTCTTTGCTCAGCCATTTATTAAAACTCTCATTTGGAGTAAAGAAAAAGATCTTCACTAGAGGAAACATGGTTTCCTGGCCCTCAATAGAGAAGATTACATATATGCTATCCTTYGATGGCTAACAACTCCAGCAAATATCCATATTGCTACGAGAAGTTGTGCTGATATAAGAAGTGATGAGTATACAGTGCASAGTCTGCTTCTGTTCTTGGTTTCCCTGCTGCCTCTTTGACTCCACTGAGAGTATTGGACACTGACAGAGTGTGTTATGGGCAGCTGCAACACTAAATCATGGCAGCTAGAGAGATGACAGTAAGATACAATGTGCATGTTGACCCACTCTAAGCTCTCATGTAGGCTGTAACTTTAAAACAAAAGTTTGGTTTATTCTGCATTGTGCTTGGAGATACGACATTCTCTGTTCAGCCCAGCATCAGGAAAAAGACCCATATATGTCTGAGCTGTCATGTTCCACTTTGCTTCTCACTTCCCTTGCACCCAAACCAGTTACACCTGAGAGAGCCTTACAAACCATGCTTTAGTAACATTATTCATTATTTTTTGCTTTGATATGCCTTTTGGGGAACTTCTCTGAGGAAAACAGCACATGCATGCATATATCCTGGGTTTATCGTCTGAAAAGGCAACTTCAACTCAGCAAGTTATTATAACTCACATCCTGCAGGAAGAACATTTGCTGCAGACAGAATGAACCTTAAAACTCTCACACATGTATGGCATTATTTAAGGAGAAAATGAAACGTGACTATACTTTGAAATCCTTCTGTTTCAGCTTACATATTTAATTTCTTACATCTCTGTGTTAAGAATGTATTTAAAACAGTTCTTGGTAACGCTCTTCCCAGAAAAGATAGGCAGATGAATCATAGAATAGAATCATAGAATCATTAAGGTACTGGGTGTTTTTTGAATTGTAAAATATGGAAAGAAAGGGAAAAAGAAGCAAACCTTTATGAAGCCTGTCAGTGATAGCACGTTTTGTTAGCTTGATACCTGTGTCCAAAAATCAAAGTCCCAGTGGATAAAGGTAAAAGTCACTTAACTGACAAAATTCCTGAATGACTGAAAACTGGCATCTGTTCTTTATAGGTTTGTCTTTGAGAATTCTCACTAGAAAACAGCAGTTGAAAAGATTATCTTATAGCAGTACTAAATAATAGACTGTTCTGCGACATTCAAAGGTCTGGAGCTCCCTGTGGAACTAATGACATTTGTACAGCAAGTCAAGCTGCTTCTGCAAAGGATGATGGTGGGAGCGGGAAAATGATAGGTTTTTGACAGAATGTTAACCCCAAGTTGCCAGCTTTTCTGAAAGATAACTGCAAAAAAGAGAGCTCTAATAATACTTCTAATAAAGGGCCAGACTCTTAGATGAATTTTAAACTGATACACTTCCACTGATTTTGATATTCACAGCTGATGCTCTGTCCCTGACACTTTAGAGAGAGGAAACAAATGCTGTGTTGCTGTGCTCTGATGACAGATCAGTAAGGTATTTTTTCCAGAAAGTATAATGCAGCATTTTATTAAGGGCAGCTCCTTTTGCTTGTCATTGCAACATTTGAAATGGTTTCTCTGCCTTTTTTTTTTTTTTTTCTGGTTGACTTACCTGAAAGTTTAAAATGTTTCTCTGGACTTATTTGAAGTGAATATGGCTAGCTCAGCCATTAAGCAGGGCCACTGCCTGCAAATGAGATCTTTTCCTRTATTTGATCCACTGCTACACTGGAAAAATATTGAGGGAGAATTAGGCTGTGGGCTTTCCTCACCCAGGAGGTGATTTGACCTTACGTGTCCTGCATGCTCTTAGTACAAGGGTGTAACACATGCGGGAAAAAATGGAGAAGACTCTTCAATTCTCTGGTTGAATCTGAGCAAAATTGCAGCTGGGAGTTTAAAAGTCACAGGGAAAGAAGGCAAGCGGGCAAGGACAACTTGCTTTCCTCCTGGAAGAGAGAACAACTCAGCTCCAGACCTCATGCCTGGTTGTATTTTACATTTGCATCTCTTTGGCTAGCCCTCCTTACTTGGGACCTACTTTCTTCAATGTATGATAGTGTAACTTCAATACAAGGATTGTGAATTTACATGTCTATGATATCCCATGATCCTGATGCTGAAGCCTTTCTTCTGGTGTATGGGAGTCATATTCTTTCAGAACAAGAAGGGTCTGCTGGGGAAAAATCACACTGGGATATTTGTAAAAGTCGCTTTGTTCTGCTGCTTTCTACCACCCACTGTCTGATGCAGCTCTGTGTGGATCAGCACAATGACCTGCACTGTAGACTTCTTCAGGGATTTAAACAGAATCAGGCAGCTATCTGTCTAAAGTCATATGGCAAGAGAACTCAGCTGGAGGATGAATATTATCTCCTTAACAAGGCAGCTAAATCCATGTTTGAGCACTCAGGCAATTTCTGCCTCAAAGAACTAGAGACCTAGGCAGCATTAGAAGTAGATGCTCTTGATTACTGTTTGAATCTTGAACTGAGAGCCCAAATTCCCAATCGAAATGGGTTTTCCAGGGTTGTATTTAGCCCCATGGGCAGGTAGCATTGCCTACCTACATTTGCTAGGTCTGTCATCTCAAAACCTGCTCAGGCTTTCTTACCCTGAATGTGGGCAGGCAGAGAAACTGAGAYTTACACCACAGAGGGTTTCAGAGAGGGTTTTAAATCTCCTAAGTACTAAAAAAAATTCTCACTAGCATTACAAAACAGATAAAGAGCAGGATTTATTGTGCATTAGTAAGAATTTGGCACTTTAGGCTTAGCCTGTACTCCAAAAACTTTTTTATTAAATACTGTACACTGTTTGTTGACTAACAAGGTATTTGTGGGCAGGGGCCTGGCATTTTAACCAAAGCGGTGCTAGATCTCTCCAACTATACATTCATGTTATCTATGTTAGCTAAAATACAGCCTGAAAATAAAATCTCCCCTGAGGCCTAATATGTTACGTATATATCAGATACATATATTTTGTCTTCTTATCTGTTTACATGCTCAAAATATTTGGTGTAGACAAACAGCTTTTCAAGGATACTGGCCTAAGTGATTTACTACGCTGAAGTCATCCATGCCCCCCTCTTCTCTCAACTGCCGTATGTGAAAACAATTTCTAATGTTATAGATTTCCTGAACAAACTTTACATCTTAACTTTTGTATCTTCTAGAACAGAGAGAACTAGAAAGTCAGCAATGCCTTGTACTGCTTAGGTTTTAAAGACTCCTTTTTTAACATTTCTCTCTTTTTCTTTGTGATTCCATATTGACAAATGGAGCTCTTCTTATGTTGCTGAGATATTTATAATTAAAAATAGTAAAAACTTATTAAAATTTTAAAACAAACCAACCACAAACCTTCTGCCCTACATTCCTGTTCCTTTATTAATAACTGAAGAAATATTTCTTTTTGCATGGAAATGTCTGAAAAAAACATGTGTCTTCTCTTTTCCTGTTAAACAAATACTCTTCCTGTATTGCTTCTGCTCAATACATAGGTAATTCAACAGAAGCATAAAAGGCAGGAAAAAGTTAATKATTAAATTTAAAAAATCTTGTTTCTTCTCTCTCACCAAACCAAAGCTAGAAGCTAATATTACACAAAGCAAAGTAAAAGGTAGAAAAGTGGATCCATCCATCTTCATTTGTACTATAACATTTTCTTAAAAAAGTACCTATGATTTCAGTGTTCTACCTGAAAGATGATGGTTACAAAGGCAAAACTTTATTACAATTATTCTGTATCTCAAAGACTGTGACAAAGCAGTTTGCTCCTTTAGTTTTACTGGTGGTTACCACATCCCATTAGTTTGCATTGCCTGGATTTGCCCTAAGAGTACAGAAAAAATGGAAATGCAGAAGCTTTTTTCACTTCAGATGGCATCATCAGTTCTCGTAAAACCAGTAGTACTCTCCCAATTCTAATGGTTCAGCACTGATTTCTACTACACACAGAGGTGGCCCTGCAGTTTTTTGCTTTTTTTATTTTGTCCCCTCAATGTTTCATTACTTGGTAAATGAAGATGAGACTTTGTGAAGTTTAACCCACAAAAGTTTTAAGCAAATTTGCTTTTAAGCGATTTTCCTTTTTCTGTGTTGTCTTCCTAATTTCAATAAAGCYCTGTGAAATTGAATCCCGATGTTTTGTTATGGCAGTTCATAAACAACAATTCTTAGAAATCATCCTAAAAAAGGGCCAAAAAAGCAGAAAATTATGCCCTGAGGTTCTTCCAAGCCTCCTACTTCACTTGACAAATATGGAGTCTAAACTTCTCCCTGTAAGACAAACAGTTCCCCTGCTCTTGAGTGYTGGGTTTTTTGTTTGTTTTTAACAGCTTCTCAATTGAGTCTGCCAGCAGGCCCACGATCTACCCAGCAGGGATAACAGTGTGCAATACTCAATTCTTCTCTATCCAGCTTCCCTGCCTCTGTTTTTCTGTCATAGCTGGCTCTTTATGTCATTGGGCAGAGATTCCAAGACCAGGGCTTTAATCAGCTCCGAATTTCAGATACCCATTAAAAAACCCTCTGAATTTCAATTCTCAAATAGCTTCAGCATAAAAGACTGCATACTCTATCTCCATCTTTTCTGCTAGTCTTTTCCCCTTTATTCCCTCTAATAAATTACTCACAGCCACAGACTTCCCTTTTCTAAAGTGCAGTATACTCTGCTAATTAATTGTAAAAAAAAAAAAAAAAAAAAAAGACCACTTTTAATTATCACTATATTCTGCATAGCTTTAAAATTAGCACTCATTTGCATTGTAGCAGAACCTGATGGGCCCCACGGGGACCAGGGCCTTATTGTGCTTAATGCTGTAGGAACAGAGAGTAAGGATCCATCTCAGCCCTAAATAGCTATTAGCTGCGACAGGCAAAAGGATTGTTCTACCTCGTTTAACAGATGAGGTACCAAAGTAGAGAGATTAAAAAATTTGCTCAAGGAAATCCATGGCAGAATTGAACCCAGATCTCTTAAATCTGAGCCAGATGTCCAGTTCACAAGTCCATTTGTCTTCCTTAGGTTAATTCACATTCTGTAAACATATGTATCTTATCTGCTGCCTCAGTGCACCCTGGCTGAGCAGAGATTTCCTATAGCTATCAACAAGAAGATCTTTCATCTCTGCTCTCTTCTCCCCAAAACACTTTGAAACTTCAGGACACTCGAAAATGTTGAGTTTTATTTAAAAAAATGCAGACTATTCCCATTGCCAAAGCCAATGTTGCATGCCTCGCAGAACAACTGGCACAAACACAATTCATGTTCATTGCTGTAAACAAGATGTAATAGAGCAGCATAGCAGCAGCCACAACTGTCACGTATTATCATTGCTCTACTTGCATATAATTAATTCCTTGTGAAAGACACCATTATAATAAAACAATTCAAAACAATATCTCCCAACCAGTGTTTCTGCCCTGGAAACAACACATCACAGTCAGGAGAATGGTTTGGGCTAACAACACTCCTCTTGTTCTGTACCAGCGCCAAGCAGCTCCGTATCCATCAGCACTGCAACCAGCCAATCTACAATAATGAGCTTACTGGAAAAATCTATAGTGGAAACTGAACCTATCATTTCAAGATATCTTAGTAATTAAGCAAGGAAAGAATACGCACAATGGAGTGTAGAATATTTGTGACAAAGATACTTGTRGGGTGGTCTGTATCTCCCTGTGCTAACAAGTAAAACAGTTTCTTAACTCTTCCCAGGGATGGCATCAGACTGCAACTTCTGTTATGAAACACTAAATATTTGTAAAAACTAGTAATGCTGTTCACAAGTCAATACCTAAAAAATGGCGCATTCGTTACACTTCACAATTACTTCACTTATGTAGATTCCATGAAATGCAAGAAAAGAAGGGAGAAATAATAGGCAAAAGGTTCTGGCTATCAAAATATTCAGTGCCTTTTGTATGAAGGTGATATTTCAAACTTTCATCACAACCAAAAAAAAAAAAAAAAAAAAAACAAACCAAAACATTGAACAGCTTGAAGAACAACTTTGCATTGTTAGATTTAATATGTGTTTTCCTCCTCATGTACCTTGTCCTCTTATAAGGTACCCATCAGACAGAGCACAAAACAAAACTTCTGAAAAGAAATCACTTTCCTCATAGCACTTTTTTATCAGGAGATGGCCATCACTCAGGGTCTGCACTGCTTAGTACTGCTGCAAGATGTCCTATACACCTCCATCAATAGTTTTACTATGCGACTACAATGTGGTTTGAAGATATATTAAAAAAAAATCAGAAATTATTCCTGACAAAAAGTCTTATGCTATGACTTGCTAACCTCCTGCTACTCTAAATTAATCCAATATTAGATTCAAAGCTGACAAGACACTTTCCTTTAGGACAGACTGAAGGATGTTTGTCTGATGCTCGTTGGTGAGGTTTTTGCCATTATCTGCCATACAGTATTTGGTCTACTTTCTTGGACTATTTGAGAATAGAAGATTTATGGGCAATTCCATATTAAATCTAATATTTCAATCTTACTTCTTATTGAAGAAATCTGGATTCTGTTAACCAATTGTTTCTTATCCAGTCCTGAACAGAGTACATTATTGGTCATTGTGGGCATTCAAGTGTTTTTAAGGAAAACCTGGACTATGAGATTATTTTCTGAATTCATTCTGCCTGGAAAGTGAGCTCATCAAAAACAGGTAGGTCAATATTTTCAAGTTGGTTATGTTGTTTTAGATAAAAACTTCTTCTTTGATACCTCAATATAACCAGGAATAACATTATGTTTAAAGTTTTCTTCTTTGGTGTTTTAAAAATAGGTTGGACAGAAGTAGACACATCAATAGAGCTACATTGCTTCTTCTACGAATGGTAGTATATTTCTCTGTGCTCAATGCTGTACTGAACCATCTAGACACACCCTAAAAGGCCGTGGGGTGTCAGAGGACTGAGGCATGAAATATCTGATGAATAAGGTCAGTTAGGTCAACCTTTTCCTTCACAAGTCACAGAACCAGAAAAAGTGATGCTTGCAGACCTGTAGGGTTTTGAGTAACATTTCTAAATTGAAGTCTGGCAAATCAGATTTGAATCCTTCCTGCCTGAAGCAGCCTGAGCCCATGTTATCCAGAAGGATGTTTTACTGCAAGTCATTTGGACTGTGGCATTTAACTGGGAAAGTCCATCTGGAAAAAGTAAAATATTCAGTGGGCAGAATAGCAAACAGGTACAAGCATAACACTGTAATTTGTTTTGTCAGGAAGAACAGAAGGGGGACATACTTCTGCTACAATTAATGACAGAGTATCCCCCACAAAATTAAGGCACCTTAAAGAAAGATTTAGAGTACGTTCATGCTTCCTTGTGCAAAGCCACAATAGGGATTTCCAAGTAGCTCTGAATAAAATATAATTATGCTGTTCAGTGTAATTAGCTTTGGTGCAACCCCAGTGACTAGAGGGTCTGTTTTGAAATCTCTGCAGTTCTCTCTAACAGCCCAGAGAGCAAGATGGTCTGAAAGTTAAAATGCTTCATGGGAAGGTGAAAGAGTGCCTCAAGAAGAAGCTGGATTTGAACCTCAACCTCCCTTACCCCAGTTCCTGCTCTCACTGTGATCTGCTGAGAAAAGAGCCCCACACTGTTGTGTCTCACACCTCTCCATAGCACCTGCATGAAGAAAATGTTTTCAAAGATTGTGCTCAAACTCTGAGAGTCTAATTTCTTGACTGTGTACATCGTTTAACAAGTGCACATATATCTCTCTTGTTCAGCCTGTATTTAGCCTGGAAAGACTGGCCTAGGAATTTTCAAAACTTTGAAATCCTAATACTACTAAGGTCAATGAGAGGTTTACAACCGAATTCCACTGAGTCAAGATTTAACTCCCCAGAAGAAGCCAACACTTTGCTTATCTGTGATTTTGATGAAATCTCAAGATTAAGTACTCTGTACCACAGATAGGAAAAGATGCTTTTGTGAAAAGAGAGACCAACAGACAAAATATAGAGCAATGCATTTTACTAATTTAGCAGTGTAGAAAACTCAACAATATTTTGTGACTATGAAGGTATAAATCTACAAGTACAGTGAAATTGGATTGATTAATATAAACACTATAACTGAATTCTATTTGACTACATAAGGCTAGATGGTGCATCATTAATTTGGTGGTTAAAAAAAAAATATTATTTGCTGATTTCTACTACTCAGTCAAATATATGTAAACTTTTATTAGTGAAAATGGCAGGAAAACCTACTTTATCTTTTATAAAAGATTATTGAATGCTGGAAACTTTCTGGACTTTAACTATTTGCTTTATAATTAACACTTTTTTTTCTTTTTTAATCTTTCCACAGTGCCTCTCAACTGCAGCTAGAACTGGAAACACGATTACCTCTCTTGAGAGAGGTTGTACTTAATAAAAAAGAGCTGAATAAGTARAATTTTCTAAAAGAACTGTCCAGATAAGGTCCAGAATGATCATATAGGCACTACATAACTCATCATCCAAATTTCCTTTTCACAATGTATTCGGTAATAATCTTCTCTCATCCTGCTACCTAGAAAATTAAAATTAAAAAAATCCTAATATCTGTTTTCTTTGTAGTAATAGCAAGCCACATTTCTGATTCTTTCCTGTACACTGACAGATAGGATTTCTCCTTTACACAGGATCTAGCCAGAAACACTGGCTTATTTAGCGTCATGGGAAGTAAGGCTGTGATTCTCACATATGTTTGCAACTTCACAGAAAAGAATGATTTAAGGAAAATAAAAAATTCTTATCTTTTTCAGCTTATAACTAGATTTTACTAGCCTCGTTTACAGTAGCAATGCACTGAAGCTGAAATATGAGTTCAGTTTTGGTTATGTGGAAGTTACGGTCCAGCAGATTTCTCTGTCGCAAGAACATGCCTTTCAAACTCTCTGTAGGAAACCAAGCATTAAACATGGAGTGCCTAACATTTAAAGCTACAGTGAGTAAATACGTTTGTACTTTAAAATACTACGCATACTTCCATGCAATATTAAGAGCAACACATCTTAAATGAAAAGTTCACGAATAAAAGGTAATATTAATTTCTCTTGATGCTAATTTTCTCTGTAACCATAAAAAGCCTATAGAAGATGGACAGAGTAAGGCAAGCTTTTTACTAAATCATCAAGCATTTGTAAACATGATCTGAGGAGACTGTGGAGAGGATGAACAATGCAAAATGACATGTAATTGCATATGTATAAAGTACATGTAAATACCAAAACTACCTAGCTCCAAAAGCATTTTATTCATTTTAATATTTAGATGCGTTTAAATAGTGTTACTGATTTTTTTTTCTTTGAATTAACACCCATCTGGCAGTTATATGGGAAGAAAAGGCTGTTAATGTTGAACAGGATTAATCTATCAGTAAAAAATAGAACTAAATAAAAGACCACACTTTTTTTTTTTTTTTTCCCCTTCCTATACCATTCTTCATTCCTCTTGTCAACATGTGACCCTTCATGCTGCATTTCCTTTTACTCAGTGTCTTACCTGAACCGGCCATATTAAGCCTCTATGAATTCTTTTGTATGAGACAAAGAAACAAAATAAAATGCATGTGTTAGCTGGGTTGCAGCTTCCTGAAGTCTCAGCACTGTCCATGCTCACTCAAAGACAGGAAAAAATACAAGTACAACAAAAGCAAGTGCTTTGTTTTTCAGTACATTCCTGGATTGACATTTGTGATGATAAAGCCAGGTAATGTCTCTTTCCATTCTTATTCAGGCTTTGACTTGTTCTGCCTCTCAACACGCTAGTTAGTACCAAAGTTTTTTGCAATTTCTTTATTGCAGAGATGAATACAACATGTTCATAGGGACCATCAAATTCCCTTCATGAAACTCACTAAAGTGTCAGAAAGTTGAAAGCTTCTGCTAAGCTTAATGTGGAAGAGTCCATATTTCATGACCATATTCCCAAATCACCCTATTCTCTGCTATCCAGCTTCTGAAACTATCCATTCTCACCATTCCCTATTTTGCATTATTTTGTGAATGTGTGTATATATAAAAGGTCAGCTTAAAAGTAAAATCATGCCATAGATAACCAGCTATACCTACATCAGTAAATATTGCAGGACAATCGAAGTTCTGTAGAGCAAAACAGTTGATGTCAATGACCCGATGTCCACATTATCTGCATTTCAGGCATGTTAATTCAGACTGGCTGTGGTCTGTGGACTGAAAACCCATTAACACCATGTAATTCTTTGAGTACATCTTCTGGTTCAGTTTCATCTGAAAGCAATCCATTTTGCACACTTTAAACTTTTMATATGATTGAGCCAAACTCAGTCAGCAGACAGAATCAGTTTTGCTGCAAAACCAAAATTCTAATCTAAACCAAAACACTGATATAGTTGAAGCCAGTTTCACCTCTTATTTTTGTGCATGATGTGGCTTCTTATAGTCAGTTTGGTGATTAATGTTGCACTGCTAGCATTCTCTTAAAAAAATATATCAATATAAACATAATTATCAAGGAAATTAGTAAGTCTCAACATTTGAGTAATGTTTTCTTTTTTGTTTATTAATATTTCCAATTTTATCTTCTTGCTCTCAACAGACATATTTATCACACATTCCTGAACATGTAAAAAAAAGTTCCCTAAAGTAGTATGTCTGCCTAGTAAAATATATTTGGAATGAGCTAATGCTGAAAATGGCCAACCTGATTTAAATTCAGCACTAGCCTTCTATAACAAGCATAAATTTCTAAGATTCAGAAAAACATAGTTTTGACAGATTTTATTTAACAAGAATGTTTAGACTAGGAAGTTAAAAAAACAAGTAAATTGCAAAAAATTGTTTTAATAGTGTCAAGTGTAATTTATAATTATTAATCTGGAGCAAGACACARACTGAAATTCTACAAATTTGTTTTCACAATTTCCCTTGAATTTTCCTGTTTTCAAAAGTGTTGTGTTTGGGGTTTTTTAAAGTTTTTTTTCTGGTGTCCTTAAACAAGCAAAATGTAAACTTTGACCATGGTTTTGGGGTCACATACATTCTGTCACAACTACCAGAAGACCTGTTCTACATGTAACTTCAAAACTTGTTCCATGTCTTCTACCTCTGAGGAACCAAGAATGAGAATCAGAGATAATAAGTTTTAGAACAGAACAGGGAAGTTAACTTAGTTGAGTGAGGATGGAACCTGCAGGAGAGGGAGGGAAGATCTGCATCTCTTGAGTATCTAGGACTCTTAACAAGCAAAAACTGCTCTGATACAGAATCTTCCAAAGTTGCATGACATTTCAGCCTTCTTCCTTTACAATCACTGTTTGATATAACTGTTTAACAAGTAGACTGCCTCAGAATTGGCTCTTCTTCCTCTACTCACGTCTTAACATCATGTCTATTTGTGTGCTTTGCATTCTACGTGTAGGATCATTTAAATGGGAAAAAAACAACAAACAAACAAACAAAAAGTGCCCTACATTAATATGTTTGATTTTGAACTGCAAAGGGTTTTTAACAATGTTCATTTACACACACACATTGAAGTTTAAATTAAGAAGTCAAAAATACCTTTATATTTTGCTGATAGACTTTTCAGCATTAAAACTAACAGCTCTAGGCCTTGATTGGAGTGGGTTTAAAAACAAGCAACCCACCTCATATTTGGATGGAAATTTACATCACAGATGATTGCACAGCAAGAAGCACAAAAGCATACATAATTATGGGCAACTGGCTTACTGGAGATCACCTCATAACACTAGCATCACAAAGCCTTTCTATAATAAGCAATTCTGCTTTTATGTTATGATTATTAATACTGTTGTGGGTGGTTACATGAATTGCAGAAAGATTTTGCTTGTAACTCTTGGAAACTGTGACTAATATGACTAATTTGTAGGCTTAAAAGAAGCTGATCCGTCTTTTCAAGAGTTCTTAATTTGTTCAAAGTTTCAACTATTTTTTTTTAAATGTGGCTTTTTAAAAACTAGCCCTAGAATTTAATATATTTTCAGGTGTATCGTACACTAGTCATTATTTAATATCAAAACTATTTAAGCCTTGGAATATATTATCTTATGGCATTATAGCGTGCTCTGCATCACTGAACTGTGACAATAGAGCAAAAGCAATTCCCAAACTGGTATTTTACCAAGTTCATGCTTTGATTTTTTAATATTCCACCTAATTTTAGTGATGGATGCATGTTTAGGATTATCAAGGAAAAAAATAGCACAACACAAATCACTTTCATGGACTTCTCATTTTTTTAAAGTTAGAAATAAAATGCAGTTGCTTCTTTAGCACCATCACACAAGCGTTTGGTGAGAAGTGGTTCTTCTAGAGGAGTAAACCAACTGGACACCTCTTCCAATTCCATTAACTGGAAACAAAAAGACATTTTCCACCCCTATTTCAGTTTGCTACCTAAGTTCATGAGTTCATAAGTGATTAAGGACCAACACGTATCCAGTTTTAAACAGTAGCCAATAGAGAACTTATAGCATAGATTAATTACTAGAGAAAGTAAGGGGCAGGGGGAGAAGTCAGAACAGCGATACAGTTTTATGTATGGGCAGAAGTGAGTGAACAGAGATCTGATTCGAATTGAAGGGCTGTATAATGATATCACTATTAACCTGAACACATGTAAACTACTTCTAGGACGTATGGGCAACAGAGAGCATAAGAGCCTCATGCATCCCCAAGACACGTAGTCCTATTTACTGTCTGTTACTTCAGAATATGAAATACGAGTGTCTCGCAGGTTGAGTTAATATTTCTTTACCCACAATCAGGGGGGGTCCACACCCATTCTTCATAAAAAGTGGAAGTCTTGTCATGTTGTAAAACCTTCGGTAGATATCCAGCTAGTGGAGAATTCTCATGGACAGACATGAAGTGAGAAACAAAAGCCAGTAAGTGTGTATGACTGTACTTAGATTCATTATYCCACATCTGGTTGCTCTGAAATAGACAGTAGTGGATGAAAGACAACAAAAACTTGTCTTAAAATACATGTTAAGATAGTCAGTACATTAAAGCCTAAGCACCGTACAAAAACAGAGAGCCAGTGCAATACATATTCTGTTTGTTAATTCACTCATCAAGTGTTTGGCCACGGTTTAAAATTCAGTGTTAAAATGCAGTGTAGATAACACAGATGGTAATGTTAATTAAAATATTTCTTCTGTTTTGGTGAAACTTAATTCTCTATTGAATCATATTCAGAAATATCTCCTTTGCTGAGAAACAATCAGCAAAGGCAGCATTCCCAAGTGTGCCTCCTCTTCCCCATACCTAAGAAAACATCAGAGACTATATGTCAGTTTTATTGTCAGAAAATACCACCACAGAAACACAAAACTTCAAGCAGAACAATCAGGGAAGTTATTCCTTTCCTCATGAGCCCCCTTCAGAAGGACGTGCTCAAGTTATTGTAGAATCTTCAATCAGTCCCCAAAACATCACTGGGATGAGAATGGAAGAATAACCAAGTGCTACACATTTTAAAAGAATAAGAAAACTTCAGTAACTTAATTTGGGTAACTAACAGAACTGCAAAAACAGATCCTAGGAAGTAACTCAGATCGCTGAAAGTTTTCCAAGCTTACCATTCACTAATTGCTTACATGCACACAGAGGATTTGTTGTACAACTAGTTGAAGGTGACCCTTTGTGGAAATCTGTTGAAAGCAGAAAATAACACCTGCATGAACTGACTGTTCCCTGCATATCAGAACACAAAGAGTAGACAGTGGTTCCTGAACATATTACAGGACAGACTTTGATCATCCAATAACATTTGCACAACACTAGCAACTAGTGCAATCAGAGTTCAACCTCTTCCAAAAATGACCTGATTTGTGCAAGCTGTTCYTCTTGCAATGAAAAATTCAGTCACCTCCTGCCCACTTGATAGCAAGGAAAAGACCAGCAGCTCTGCTTTTGCCAAACACCTACAAGTGTTTTGACATACTACCTTTCACAAGCACAAGCAGCACAGAGACCATCTCGTCTCCATATTGTGGCTCCTTCCCATTACAGCAAATCACTGCTGCAAAATGATTTAGCAGCAATGCTCTCCACAGAGAGAGAGACTAGATAGAAAGACAGATGATTCAGCAGAAGCCTAGAAACCTTAAAAACATATTAGATTTGAAGTCTTTGTAAGATCAAACTCAATGTTATATCAGCTCAAAATAACATTTGTGCACTAGGCTTCTCAAAATCTAATGAAAAATGAGCTGTAATTTTCATTTTCTTGCTATCTCCATCTTAAGTATCATAATTCTAGATCTTGTGCAAAGTTATAGGAAGCTAACACCTATCTTTTAAAAAAGGCCTTGAATATGACCTTTAAAATGACCTTGCAACTAATGCTGTTACTAGTCTGTAAGCAGAAAGCAGTCTACAACCCATCTTGACTTGAAAAAGCATAATGATTTAGAAACTATTTAAGAAGTTACAGAAAATATTCAGAGCAAACAGATGCAAGAGAGTAGGTGGCAATCACTTACGTTGCACTTTATAACCTTCAGCCAATACTGCTCGAGCTGCTTAAAATGCAAGCAAAGTTGTTTTCAAAGAGCAAAACAAGTCCTTGATAAAGATTCAGTTTTGTTCCTATCAGCATTTTCCAGATCAATACTCTACGGAAACTGAAAGTTCCTCCTCTCTCTTCTTCATCCAGTTACCTGTCGGTCATTTGCTAAATGAAATCAATTTCCCACAAGCAATTTTCACATCCCTGTCAACCACGGGATGAAGATGTTTGAAGCACAATCAGCATAAGCAAAAATCTTTATCATAGATACAATTGTTTCAGAAAAACTACATATGCCCTGACATAAACTAGACTAGCAAAATTATATTATGCACTGTGTTTACACTGCGATGYTTTATCATTGCAGCACATGGCTGTGACTTACTCAAAAAAGTAAGCAGTCTTAGTCTGTCATATAACAGCAACCTTGAAACACCATTCAGTTTGCAATTTCTGTACAGTGAGGATACATGAGAGAGTTCTTGGTATATCATAGTCTACGTACAAGAGCACACGGCAATTAGAATACAGCTTTCCTGGTGATGCATTAGCACAAGAACAAAAGACAAATCCCAGAACTAGAGAGGAGATAGAAGCTGAGAATTGGAGATGGTGGAATGTGGGAAAAGGAGGGATGGAGAGCTTTACATCTGCAACTAGATTTCAGGTTTACTGTTGGGTAAGGAGGATAATTCTACATGCAATCTCTGCAGAAATGAAATGAGGATTGGAATAAAGGAAGAGGAAGCAGGATAGTCGAGTTTGATGTGGTGAAACAAAGAATTGCTTTAAGTTAGGCTGAATAGATGAGAGAAGTAGGATTGATTACAGAGGGGAAAACAAGAGGAGCTCAAACAGATTGACCATACACTCATTTTCAAATACATTGTAAACAACTCAATTCTTACAAGCCCTAATAACCTAAGATGTACTCAAGGATGATTTCTGTACAAAGTCTAGCTCTGTAACAGAATAGCACATTTGTTTTCTTGTAGTTCCTTATGGTGATCTATATTGTCTGTATATTGGAAATACTGGAATCACACCTAATATCTGGTCATGCAAAGACTCCATTGTCAATGTGATCATTGCTTGTCTTCAAGGTAGAATATTAGTCCTACACACGTGTTCCGAAGTTGTGTCATTTCTCTTTTCTTTCTTTAAAAGGGGTATTAGACTGTCATCTTTCTTCCCCGAAATGCTTGGAAAGCCTTTCTGTAAAATGTGAAGATTATAACAAGTTATTTTTTCCCAGTGCTTATCAAAATGTGATTTGTTTCTTCTTAGGCTTCTATAGTTACAACAACTACCTAGATTTTCTACATTACAAATTGAGAACTATATATCTTAAATCTTCAAAGTATGCAGGAGTATGCCAGTCGTCTTGGCTAATTCTAGGAATATTTCCAGATTCTCTTGTTAATTAATAGTACGGATTTGCAGACAGGCCTTTCTTTTGCCTGTAGCCAAAACATAAACTGTCGAAATGTCTTTTTAACCAGGGTGCATCTCATTCCAATAACCAGCTTTAGRTGTCTCTGAAAGCTGGTGAATGGAAGGAGAGGAAATTAGTTACCTTTGAGATATATGGGGAACAAAAAAATAACCTCAGATTTCACTTTCTATTTATTGCTTAAGTACAATACCTCAGTATAGGCATTAATCAAATACTATTCATAAAGTAAAACATAATTTTTGATTGTTCTGCCAGAGGAATGTGAACTGCTCTAATTTCTGGGTTGTAGATGCATGTATGCTGAACATGAGAATACAGGTCTAATGATAAACTCTTGCAGCTTAACAAAGAAACATTCTAACACTGCTGGGGTGTCTTAAACTTCCTCAAGGTAGTATGTCATCCCAAAAATAGCTGAGAGCAAACTAAGTATGTCACCCTTCCTGAGAGTGGAGGACTCAGACTCTGTTTGTTTAGAATCATCTTTATTAGGGAAAAAAAAAAAATAAATAAATTAACTGTTTTCTTTAATTTAGGTAAGAGTTTAAAAAACCCAAACTGAGAAATTTTTTTTTTAGTTTATGAGGGTTTTCTTCTGTATTAAGTTCTGCACCTTATCTAGCCTATGAGACTGCCACTAAGCTTCCCCACATCCACCCACAACTTACTGATTCAGAGAATACTGAAAACTATTTTTCACACATTATTAAAAGATAGATACCCATTCTGAAGCAGAGGGCAGCGATGAGAACATTACCTGCATGCACCTTTCCTGCATAGGAATTTCCATTTTTTTGCTTTACTCATTGTTTGTAAAAMTTATCATCTTTCACAACTGGTGGCAATGCTTCACATAACAACATTGTGATTTTAAGTAATATGCTTCCTTTCCCCAGTCCTCTGAGATAAACATTTTTGATAGGTGGACAAACTTCAGCATGCATTTTCTTGAAGCCCACAATAATAAAAATTTATCTTCCTTGACATTCTTATAGTTTTATAATCACCTGGCTGGACTCATTTCATTATTGTTGCTATTAGGTCCCACAAAGATAAAAAAATGAAGCAACCGATTGCGAAATTAGGAATTAGTTCCTCAGAAGGACTGATCTTCCTCTGCACCTGTTTTAGAGGAATTCATCACAATACTGTTTGTGAAAACACCAGCCGTTCCAGTTATTCCCGTTTGAAATGATTGGCTTTTCTTGACCTCAATATCTGACAATAAACAAGCATCATATCAAGAAAACTAAACTGTTCTCTGAGATGAGACAAAATTGTCCCAGTACTGTAACAGAGAGACATAAACTCACCCAAAACAATTTTATTAGAAATGCTGGTTTCGCAAATATAAACATTGGCTGAAATGTAAAATGACATTTCCTCATTAAAAGAATAGTTTAATTTTAGATAGACTAAGTAGTTTTAATTAATAAACATAATATTTGAAGACATTCAAATTAGGATTTTACTGAAGTAATTATGAAAGTGGCATTCAGTCTTCTGGCTTTAAGAGAAGTATGAGTAGCAGTACTTAGTATGAGTAGCACCTGAGTAATTAGAAGTGGTGGCTTATGAGGATTTCTGCACAGAATAAAGAAAAAACAAGACTGGATCAGTTCTGTGCAAGACCTGATATAACCAGATTTTGGGTAAATATTCAACTTCAACTAATTTATGGATTTATTAATTTAACTGAGAGGATACCAAGCATCAGTTTCAAATTCAGGTGGAATAGGGAAAGTAGCTAGCATATTCACAAAACTTAAAGCCTCCTGCTGCTCGGAAAGTGCAGTATCTTCTCTTTGAACCATCCATTTGGTGAACTGTTCAATGAGAGCATCAGCGCTTATTAGCTCTCTCAAAATGAGATTCAAGACAGCAATTGCAAACAGCTCTTAAGGAAACATTTTAGAATTTGCTGGAAGTTCATCTCTATCTTTCTCACTTTGATGATATATTATTCCATTTTCTTTCACCCAATCTCTGTATTTTCAGAGCACAAAACCTTTTATGGAGGAGGCTAGTCACTGTAAGATTAAGGCCCAGAAAACTCTGTGCACAACCTGACAAATAACAACAGCTGCTCAGCATCCTTCTGCTATATCTGAATTAAAACATCTGATACAGCCCTCATGCTTCATTTATTCACACAGTTTCTCATTACCTGGCTGAACAAAAGGATTTTGGTAACATGAACAATTTAATGTTTAAGGACAAAGAAGCTGCAGCGTTGCATTAGTAATTTGAGAATAAAAAACAGCATTAACAAAAATTCACTGTCAGCTGTATGTCAGTACAGTGTTACAATCTTCTTGGCTCCAGAAGAGAAATTAATACCTAAGGAATGTAAAGAGGAGACATATATGGAATAACAAGGAAAGAAGTAAGGAAACAATGGAGAAATTTTAAAAAAGAAGAGGAAATTAGTGAAGGTAGAGATGGCAGTGAGAAGTAAAACCAGAAACTGTCACTCCAGTAGTTAAGGACTCTTGCAGCAGCAGAACCACACTGAGCTATTCTCAGCTTGGATATTCTAGGTCAGGGGATTCAAACAAGCACAAGTTTGTCAGGAATCTTTCAGCTGTGTCTTATTGTCTATGTCTTAATAAGTCTSTGTGTTAATGGAGCTAAAAAGAAAGCATGTGAAACATCCTCAGTTTCCTTCTTTTCTAGGCAAACTAGAATTTGTACTTTCCCCTGAGCAGAGGGCAATAATTTGCAATGTTACCAGGACATTTTTGCAAAGACCCCAATGACCCTGCCACAGTCATTTTTTCAAAATCCCTAAATCAAAGTCTGAATCTAGATTTATAGAAGGTAGGTAATATAGAATACAATTATGCTCCCACTGTGACAATGAGAAAAATGTTGCCCATTAGACTAAATCTTTAATCTCTCCATCACTGAAAGTATTTTTCTCCATAATTCAATTATAGATTTTTAAATGAAATAATGTTCAGATTCAGCAAGAAGTCAGATATCCTTTCTACTTCCTCACATCCATCTAGTACTTGCTCTTAAATGTTTYCACTTACAACTTCTGTAGCTTGGATATTCTAACTTGCTTACTATACCATTCACTGCTTTTCTAAACTACATTCTCAAGTAATCTTTACATGACCAAATTCATAGTTTATGAACAAATTATTTAAAGTGAATATAGAAATCTCCATAATGGAAAGGATGCCTATGGGCACTTGTAGGAAGATGCTGTTTTTCACAGAGGGCTTTTTTATTACAATTGGTTTTGACTTCAAATGCATATTGCTGCAAAACATAGGAAATAATTTATTTTAAGAATTGTTTTCAGCAGCTCTTTAGTACCAGACAAGTGTTTTATCCTCTTTTTTTTTTTTTTTTTTTGTCTCAGATTCATCTGCCTGATCAGGAAGGTCTGGAAATTGTACTGAAAGATGGCTGCCCTTCTTCCATAGCAAAATGGAAAGAGGAGAACAGTCTCAATTCCTGTATTACTTTAAGCACTTTCTGCAAGCACACCCTTCTAAGAGCAAGATCCTGGTGCCCAAGAAGTTAATCAGCTATCAATAACGTGTCAACTGCCACTGCTTTGTGAGCTTTCTCTACGTGTTTGATCCCATAAAGGGTTTTATCAGGGCTATATGGGAGCATCTGGTGGAAGTTTTCCCATATTATCATCTCAGCAACTGCTTTGGTACCAGTATGATGACCAGACACAACAGGATCACAAAGAGCTTCCTTTAGAAAGCATTCGTATCTAGAAGAAGAATGGACTCGCAGGAGCTCAAGCTGACTTCCCAGCAATATTTTCTTCTCCACCCTCAGAGTCTGCTGTAACAGGAGCTGCACAACTCGTCCCTCAGAGACCCACAGCCGGCAGCAAGCTCACGTGGCCGCAGCAGAACCAGCGTGTCGCCCGAGCCCTGGCTCCGTTGGCTCCACAAGGGTTTGTCACCCTTCCACTTCCAGGCAATGAGCATTTCAGTCTTTGCTCTGCAGTCACGTAGCCCTGTAACATGGTGCTGCCGCGGCTGCGAGCTTTGTGCTGGGTGTGCAAAGCCTCCTCTGCCTTACCCGCTCTTGACCGGACTGCAGCTTGCTTTTACCTCGTGACAGCCATTTCTCTAGTTGACTAGATCCTGTAGCTCATGCATTTTAATTTTTCAACAGTCTTTGTATGGTACCACTATGGTTTTATGACTAACATAATGATGTAGGACAGAGAAATACAGGACAGGTGCAAGAGTGGAGGAGCTTAAAAGCAGAGAGACAGTGTGCAGGGGAGAGGAGTATGGACATGGGATCTTAAGTGATAAGGTACTGGCTTGTGCCCACAGCTATAAACCATTTACTAATGATTGAGGGGGATTTGTCTGGGGTCTTTTTGGTTTTGTGGGTTTTTTTAAAAAAGAAGACCCAGAAGTGAACAAAAACAGTTATCAGGGTAACAAAGAAAAAATAAATAGTATCTAACATACATAAAAGGCACTATATATGGTAAATTCTGATATAGCCTGGAGCTATAGACCAACAACAAATAGAGAGGTGTAAAAGCATGTTAGRAAACATAAAAGTGACCCCAAGTAGAAGCTAGAGGGATAAAGAAGAAAACAGCAACCACAACTCCCATCATATTCCTGACAACGAAGTACTCCAGAGGCTGCTGACCTGCAGTGTTGCCCTTTCCAGCAGTGTGAAGCTACCAACAACTGAAGCCACCAACAACCAGCTACTGAAACATGCTATATTTTCATAATTACTAATATGTTTTATTCTTATTTGTGTGGTTGTTACCATTCCCATTTCAATGTAACCAATACAGTCATCTTATTAAAAATATTGTCTCCCAATTTAGTTAATTCTACCTACCCTATTCAGCACAAGTCAGGGACTTGGCTCTCTGTTGGGTCTACATATGAGTATCTTGGTGAGGTGGGAGTGAAATCACCAAATTAACAAATACCAAGAGTTCAAACCCCTAGAGGGGATTTTTCTTTGTACAACATCATTTTCCTTCCATTTTGTGTAAATTTGTGTGCATTCACAAAGAATAGGAAACATCCTTCACTTTGGTTTTAAAGGACTTGTTCCTTCTAATCTTCAATGATGGCGAACATCAATGCCCAACTGACATTAACTGAAGTGTATCCTGACTTCAGAGACATGTATAAATTAAAGCAAGAGAAGAGAAATTTAACAATACATGGTCTAGAGAGATTTGAGACATATAACATTCTTTTTACATTTGCATGTGCACGAACTTCTGTCACAGAAATTTGTCTGTATTTAAAGGCAAAGTTTCTAATAGCTTACCACACTGAATATTTTGGAGTTGATATCCTGCTTAAATAGAGATGGCCATCTTTCTCCCTTGAAGGTTTTTATTTCACATTATCCATATTTTCATAAAACATAGCATTGCCTAATTTATACAAAATTCATAGTCTTGTATTTGTATAAAAAAAAAAAAAAGTGTAGCAGCATCTTCATTTTGATTTGTAGTTAAGCTTAGATTCACAATGTATGGAAGTGGTATGGTAACAGTTAAAATTTCTCTTTGCAAATGGAACCAGCTGCCCAGTACTTGCAGCAGAGTAGCTRAATGTACAAGATACAGTTTAGAAAGCTACAGCAAGTAGCTCCTGTACTCTTGAGACAAATGGAACTTCTGAGTTCTGCAAATACTACTACAAATAGCCTTATTGAAAAGTCAGAGGAGAGAACTCCCATATACATCTTTTCACTGTGTGAAAAATAAAGCCATCTCATTTTATTCTCCCCAAAAGACAAAGAGGGTGTATTTGTTTTTCTTTCTCACTTAGAAATGCCAGTTCTATCTAGACAGATATTAGTGTCATGAGAAACAAACAAAAAAAAGAAGTAAAATAACAACTCAAGAAAAAAAAAAATAATCTACCTATTCAAAATTCTTCTTCTGCCTTTGGTTTTGTTGCTGTTTAATGTCAGTATGTAGCATGCTGTACTCACAGCGAAGTGCTCCAGAGTGGCAAGGAAATACTATCGCAGAGTTTGAGGAAAAAACAGATTTCCTMATTGCTTTATAGGTTAAGCACATGTTGTCAGAGGGAGATGGAAAAAGAAAGAAAAATACAATCTTTAAAAATCTTTTCAAGGCTAATTAAAAGAAAATTTCAGATGAAGTAAAAAAAAATTGTAACTTCCATTGCAAGCATCACCAGGATGACAGAATTCCAAATATTTTCTCATTTTTAAATTTTAAGAAACATGATTCTTCATATGCTACTCCAAAAGAAAAAAAATGTTATTGTATTCTAAGGTACATTCAGAATCCTTGAATGCAAAAAATCCCTTTTGTGTAGAGTATCTAAAAGTAGCTCACTTTTATTCAATGGATTTCTTTTTACAATTCCTAATTTACCCCAAAATCTGTATATAATTAATCTTAAAGAGGAAAAAATGGAACAGGTTGAAGATGGAAAGAAATAGAATGAAAATAAGCCAGCAAAAAACATGGAGAAAGCTGAAACTTTTATAGTATCCTGATCTCATAGAATTAAACTCAATGAGAATTGGCTGCCAGACTAAGAAAAGAAAGAAAGGAGTTGGCCTAAAGTTTCTGAGGGAAACCAATGCTTTGGGTTTACTGAGTACATTTTTTATATTATAGAGATAAGAAGTCTGAGTTAAACAGGTTATAAACTTGTATTTAATTAGGCATATACAATCTATTCTGACCAATTTTTTTTTTTTTTTAAATCCTCATATACCAACAGTAGAACTGTTGAGACCACGCACTTCTGGTATTCAAGTGTATATGTTGCCCGGCATTGTACTACGAAGAGTGAAAAGTCTGACAAAGGAATATATGAATTTGCTAGCACTGTTGGTCCAAAGGAGCAAAACCAGCCACCCCACCAGTTATCTTCACTGTGAAGAAAAACATGTAAAAAAAAAACAAAAAATGAAAATCTGTTAAGATACAATCATATATTCCATTATTATGTACAAAAGAAAAACCAACACTAAATCTGAAATAACCCTCAGCATATGTCAAGAGCAAATATCATGAAATGACTAAAATTGTATGCAGCAGCAGAGGTACGCTCTAAGAGACTGGCACCTGTTTCCTGAATGCAGGCACTCACCCTCACCCTCGTCCTTCCAGATTTGCTGCGCACTACAAGAAATTTTATTATCTAAGTGTCAGAATATAACCTTCAATTAAAGGCAGAACCGTAAATCGTGACCCCACACAAAACAGAAAGATCTAAAGCTAAAAAGGAAATAAGATGCTATTTTTGTTTATCTCTTATTTTTGAATGAGTTACATAGTGTTATGGAATCTGACTCATTTTTTAAATCTTTGTATCAGCCATATGTCATATGTTATGGAATGTTTGTAAAAATGGCTATTAAATATGGGAAAATATTTGAAAAATAATAAAAAATGCTTAGCAAGCTGCAAGTCAAACATTCGAAACTTGGAAATTATCAAAATTAACATGTTCACCTGTTTTGTAAGTATGTTTTTAACTACAGCATCAGAGATATCTTTTTTTCCCCGACAGATTTATTTGTATCATCCATTGTCCTCACTAAATAGTGTTCATTACTGAGTTCCTATCTGTTTTTGTAACACAGTAGAGTGTGGCTTCTGAAGATTTTGTACTAGTCACGTTCATCTTTGAAAAGGAAGTAATTAATTTCCTCTCAAGTGTTTTAGTAGTACTCCCCACCCTAACATCATGAAAGGTTTCTCAGACATCAGTTTTACAATGTACCTACCAAATTACAGGGGAAATAAGGTTATGTCATTTTATAAAGGGGAAGAAAAAAAAAAAAAAACAAACACAAAAAAACAAAAACCATAGCTGGAATCAAATCAGAATTATTTACAAATATCTAAAATGAAATACTTAAACATTCTATGGCATCTTATATGATCAAAGCTCAGATGCCACTGACCTCAGAAGCAGCTGTAAGTGTTTAACATTTCTGCAAAACAGACCCTAAGATCTTAAATTAGGTATCAGGAACATGAAGGGTATATAATTAGCAACCACCTGTTTGGTTTAAGCAACAGCTATTTCTTAGGAAGAAGCAGTAATAAAGTGGTTTCTAGGCCAATATCACTGCTGACTAGGTGACCTTTGGCAAGCTGCTTTCCTTGCCTCTGTTTCATCATCTCATTTTGTAAAACAGGTGGAGTATTTTGGCTAAAATTTTCAGAGAGGAAAAAAAAAACCACCACCAAACCGCAGAAAAGCTCTACAGTTGATAGTGAGGTACTTCTAGTTTGCCCATATTCATACAGCATCAGTCAAGTACATGTGTGACCTCTATGTATAAATGAGAGTAATAATGTAATCCTTCTAGTAAAGATACAGGCATATCTTCTGAACCAGTCCTGAACTTCAAGCTTTTGGGGGAATGCTGAGGTAAGTACCCTGTGTTTATATCTATTTGTATGGTTTTGGTTTTTTTAATTTTTTTAATTAATACTATACCATGAAGATCTAAGCTGCTCTACAGTAGAGTTTCATCAGCCTAAAGAATAGTCAAGAGAAATCCTAGAAATAATACTAATAAAAAGGAGAAGTTTGTGACAATAATCCTTGGATGAACACTGTAATATCGATCCAGAGGCACTGTAGAGGACAATGGTTGATTCTGCTTGTGCTCTATCTGTATTGTTTTAATCTCAGCTTCTTTGGGGAACCAGGAAAACAATTTTTTTTCAGCTTTACATAAAACTTGGCTTCTGAATGTTTTCGTTAACTTCTGAAGTGTTATCACATGCTGCAGCTTCTATTTAGGGGATAGGGCTGTTGTGAGCATGAAAGCTTTTTGTATTCAGAGTTTATCTTGTCTTCAGAATTAGAAGTGGGAAGGTGTTTTCTTCCCATGTGCCCCAAGCAACAGAATAGCATCTCCTCTGCAGCAGGGGTGTGATCTAATGCCTAGGATCTCTGGCAAAGGCATCTAGCAAGTGTCCTGCTATTGCAGTATCCCAGGATATTGGCAGTGATATGGCTCTGTCATGCTGGGGGTGCAGCTAACGGAGGCAGCCAACACACGCAGCACAGAAGGGGGCCAGAAGATCTGCTAAGGGCAGTGCCCACAGGCTGGGCAACAGTGGTGACACATCACAGTGCACATTCCCCAGCACCAGCCCTGAAGAAACTGCCCCTGCCCTCCACCCGGAGCGTGCTCCCAAGGGAGGATGCATGTCCGGGCCTGTCAGGGTACCTGGTGCCCCTTGCTGAGGCTGGGATTGGGACAGGTAGGCTCCTCACCTGTAGGAGGTGTGCACAGGTGGACACTATTGTCAAGGAAAGGAGATCTGGGAGGATGTCAGCAAGCTGTGCAGCATCTGAGATGATGAAAAGGAGAGTGGATGAGGGAAGAACAGTGGATATTGTTTATCTTCACTTTAGCAAGGCTTTTGACACTGTCTCTCATAACATTCTTATAGATAAGTTGATGAAGTATGGGTTAGGTAAGTTGGAGAGTTGCTGGGCTCAGAGTGTGATCAGCAGCAGGAAGTCCAGCTGGAGGCCAGTAACTAGTGCTGTACTCCAACASTGGATACTAGGGCCAATATCGTTTAATGTCTTCATTGATGACCTGGATGATGGGAGTAAGTGTATCCTCAGCAACTTTGCAGATGACATAAAACTAGAAGGAGTACTGATACACCAGTTGACCGTGTTGCTATTCAGAGGTACTTTGACAGGCTAGAGAAATACATAAACAAGGACCTCATGAAGTTCAGCAAAGGTAAATGCTAAGTCCTGGACCAGCACAGGCTTGGGGGCTGACTGGCTAGAAAGCAGCTCTGTAGGAAAGGACCTATGGACAACAAGCTGACCATAAGCCAGCAATGTGTCCTCATGACAGAGAGAGCCAACAGCCTCCTAGGTTGCATTAGGCAGAGCACTGACAGCAGGCAAAGGGAAGAGATCTTTCCTCTCTACTCAACCCTGGTGAGACACATCTGGAGTGGTAGATCCAGTGCTGGGCTCTCCAGTGTGTAAAAAAATATGGATATATTGGAGTTGAGTACAGCAAAGGGTCAAAGAGCGGATCAAGGGACCGGAGTGTTTGACATAGGAGGAGAGGCTGGGAGAAATGGGACTGTTCAGCCTGGAGAAGAGAAACCTCAGGGGGAAACTTACCCGTGTGTATAAATAACTGATGGGGGGAGAGARGAAGATTGAGCCAGACTTCGCTCAGTGGTACCCACTGAGAGAACAAGAAGCAATGGATGCAAAGTGAAATAGAAAAAAAGCCATCTGAATGGAAGGTTTGTGGGTTTTTTTATTTCATTTTTTTTCAGTGAGGGTGGTCAAACACTGGAACAGGTCTCCCAGAGAAATTGTAGAGTCTCCATCCTTGGAGATATTCAAAACCAAGCCTGACACAGCTATGAGCAACCTGCTCTAGTTGACCTTAGTTTGAGTAGGGGATTGGTCTAGATGATCTCCAGAGCTGCCTTCCAGCCTCAGCCATTTGGTGACTCTGTGATTACAGACTTTGATCTCTCTGGGTCCCAGGTTTCTCATATATTGCATTTTAAAGGTAAAGAGATGGAGTTCTATGCAGTTTTCTGAACTAACCATCTAATTGGTTATCTTGAACTAAAAGTAAATTAACCTGATAGAGGGTGGTTGGTCCTACGTTCCTATGCCAATTCTAGGACAGATAACTTTGCATTTGCAGTATCTATGATAGCAAGAGATGCTGTTTAAATAGGCAAAGRTGCCTCCCCGGTATGTGGGGATTAAATTTAGAAGGAGTAATGAAAACATACACAGGTGAAAGACAGAATTTGTTGGACTCTACCTCTTCCTTGTTTTAATGGTTTTAAAGTCCCAGGGTACTAGAAACTGAAATTTGGCAGTCTAACTGAGATCATAAAAATACCTTGTGATATGTCCCAAATTAGTTGACTTGTGAACTCCAAAAAATACATGAGTAAAACATGCCAATTGCTGGCAGTATACATAGTATAAGATGCAGGAAACAGATATCTCCCTCTTTCTGTACGTCTATGAGGTGTAGAACAGCAAAAGAATTAGTATGAGATCCTATAAGTAAGGTTTGTATTACAGTAACAAAAGGGTCAAATTATGGCATAACAGACCATTGTTAAATTCTGAGTATTCTGTTATTTCAACATAGGGATTTTTTTTTTAATGGAATAAATATGCGCACTGTAGCACGGTTCTTTACTTATTATGGATGCACTACATCTTATTCAACAAAGGAGTGATCAATCAAATTATCCCTATGACTGATTAAGGGAAAATAAGGTCATTAATATATTGTTAACTCTGTTGCAGCTGAAAATGATGAAAACCAAGAATGAAAACTTTAAAATAATAATAAATAACCCATACTTGCTTACTAATCTCACCTGCCTCATAATTTTACTTATAAYACAGGTGATCAGTTGTTTCTTTTTCTGCAGTCTTTCCAACTTCTTTTTTTCTGRAAAAATCTCCGTATTCTTTGAAACTTAATATGCCCTCTTTAAAATGCCTTCATACGATGGCTGTTTGATGCTTTGAGGGTGTAATAGAATACATTATACATCTCTTCTGCACCCAAAAAGGGTTCACTTGTTTCTCTTTTATTTTTATCTCTAATCTACAAATGTGTGACCAAGAGTGAGCACAAAAAAAAAAAGACAAAGGAATAAATTAAATACCAAGTCTAAAAGCAAATCTGTTGTTTGAAACAAAGGCTTCCACAGGTGAAAAGAACAGCTGGATTTACCCAAGAATTAGAAGGGAAAAAAAGATCAAAGGAAGAAAACCAATTTTTTTTTTTTTTTTTTTTTGATGCAAGCCTACAACAGTCTTTTGAAGAAAGACTATTTAATCTGGAGGTGGAGGTAGAAAAACAAGCTAAATTTTGTTGCTTTTCTCCAGCAATACAGTATAGGTGTTCAACATTACAAGTGTGCTAGCATTGCAACTGCACTTGTTGACAATCCTGCATGTCTTGCATATGAAGGAGCAGAGGAGGAAGAAGAGGCTGCAATGTTCAGATTTATGCACTTAAAATGTAATTTAAAAATATCTCTGTTTTCTGAGCCTCATACTTTTATTTCAAGCTGATCAATTTCACTAAATGAAAAGTCATATGTGATGTGATTTAAAGGGAAATAAGGAGATGAAGAACATCCCAGTGACATGTGATATGAAGGGTGTTTGAATGCTCTGAACAACTGTTTATGAAGAATATAGTATGGGAGGTAATCATATTATACCAGAGAGTCATATATTGTAAGTACAGTTATCGATTAATTTTTAAATTAGGCTTTAACTACATAGAAGAAATTCTCATATTATTGATATAACGGGGTAAGATTTAATTCTACTACATATGATTTTCAGTAGTATTAGGATGCTCAATAGCCTTCTTTCGAATTCTGAAACCACCAGAGAGAGTTAAACCTCTCCCTAGACCCCTTAATACTACTGCCACTTTGTGCAATAAACCCTTAGAGAAACCACAGTCCTATATATGTTGCACTTCTAAGGGTTCTCAGTATGAACTATTTAAACTCCTTAGCCAGTAGCTGCCAGAATTACAGCTTCAAGTGCATATCCATGAGTGCAGAAAACCTGTGCAATCCTATTGTTGGAAGAGGGAACCAAAAAAAGAGAGGAGGCGCTTTGTAATGCTCATGGGGACTCTGGGACTGTGAATTCTTCCTTTAACTCTGCTGTCAAAGTCAGCCTTTCAACCTCTCCTACATATATCCCCAGTTTCTAGCTGGCCTATGAAGACTAAGGTGCAACAGCCTGCTGGTACAGCCTATATGAAGACTGTGTATATAATTCTGTTAAACACATTTACAATCATTCTCACATCTGAAAACAAATTGGAATTATTATTATTATAGTTCATTGCTCTTACCACTGAAGCTATGAACTCCAAATAGAACTGGTAAATGTATTCTGTAAATAATTGCAACATGTTGCCTTTCTGGAATGCTAAATTTGCACTGACAGGCTCAGCCTGATCAAATGAATGCTTAGGGCCAAAAATAGCCTTATTTTCAAAACAACAAAAAAATTMTTTTATCAAAGACTTCAGGTAAAGAATTGAATGCATAGCTGAAATAAAGGGATAAGACACTGGAAATGTAGATTGCTGGAAAGGTTAAAGAACTACTAAAAGGTATTGCTATATCAAAGCACGTCTACAGGAGGCTGCTGTAAACTTCAATAAAAGAAACAACATACCAAGCTTTCATGCATAAATGACTCCAGGCTTTCATTATTTCCCTTTCAAGTCTGGCCATTGTTGAGTTTTTTGTTTGTTTGTTTTTCTGTTTTTCTTCTTGATTATTCTGGGCAATGGATTCTACATGGCACCAGACCTTTATTTCAATAGCATCCTGCTCAGCTGGGCCTCTGCACAGACACCCATACAAGGTCTAACACTTCAGGATTCCTTCTCTAAGATATTCTTCATGTAATGATTTTCCTCCTCAGGAAATAAATATTTTTTTATCAGGTTTTCAAAAATTTATATCTTGATTACTTCAGTACAAATGTCTCTATCATGACAGATAACATAAAATGACTACTTTAGTGCATATGGACACTTACAGTAAAATGTAGAGCTCCTCAGCACCACCCAGTTCAGTGGTTCAGGTAAAACCTATGATGATAGGATTGTAACTTGTAATCACTATCAAGAACTCAGGGACCACTGTCAATCTAAAGAGAAGTCATGGACTCAATAATTCATGGAGATATAAATTTTGTCCTACCTATGTAAGTGCCCTCTCTCTCCCACAGAGTGCCCTCTCTCTCCCACAGAATATCTCTTTAGAATAGAGATATTCTAAAATATCTCTGTGTTCTAGTTTGTCTCACTGTATTAAAAAAAAAAAAAAATCACAGAAATGTTTTTTTATAGTAACAGTACATCATTCAGTTTTGATATAGCTTTGAGTAGAATTCAGCAGGGAATGAAATAGAGCAATTAATCACAGAACTTTCCTATGTCCAATCTCTAGAATTCTGCTACTTTCTTTCTAATTTGCCCCACTCATCCAAAGCAGTCCTCCCTAGGAGTTTTTCTGGTTTCATAAATATCACAAGCTATGGTTTTTTTGCTTCATCACCCAGCAATATGTTTAGCAGATCCTGGGCCAGAAGTGATTTCTGAAATTATGAATCACATTCTCCTTTTGTAATTGTTTTCTATTTCTCATACTTACTTTTCCTTTTCCCTTTAAATAATTTCTCTTTGCTATTTATACCCTTCTATGATTTCAAATTGYTAGTACTTGTCCTTCTACCTGTCATCATTTAGACAAATTTGACAAAATTTAGGACTCATTTCTTGATCACCTCAAAATATTAATCTTTTTTCCTTTTTTTTTTTTTGTAATTTTCTAGTTTGTCAGTGTCCTTGCCTCTCAAAGGATTGTATGTGCTCTCAAAAGATCAGTGAAACTCGTTTAGGAGTTGTCTTGCTGATTTTACCATGGTAACTTCCAGAAAGGAATATGTGTTTATAAGGCAAATACTTAGTTCAGTAAGGTATCAGTCACAAATGTGAAACCTTGAAGAAATTATTAACCAAACCAGTATTTTTAGAAAGAAAATACTCAGGCACCTTTATTAATTGATAAACCAATTAATTATCTATCTGTGTTTCTTCAAGAGAAGCAAGTTACAAACATAACTTTTTCTTCTTTCATTTGCTTCTGAAATTGCTTGAATGTTAACAATGATAGAAACCAAAACCACCTAAGCTTTATCAGACAAATGTTAAGCTTTTAGAACAATTTCACTTCTAAACACATACAAAAAAGTAAAAAACTAGGATAGAACAAAGGAACCCCTTTTCTTTTATGGTCAGATAATGACTCCATGTTGAAATTCATAAACAGACCATGTCTCTGGTGTGTCTACGATCCCAAGGAAGAAACAAAAGAACATTACTGTATAATTTATACCAAGTTCCCACCTTTCTATGTTCTGTAAATTTCACACTTTTTTTTTGATTTAGTGCATGCCTAGATAGTCTTTAAGTTTTGTCTGTTTCTCCTTAGATTTTCATAACAGTGTGTCTAGGCTGAACAAAAGAGTTGCTGTTACACAGACTTCAGACACATTTGAAAGTGCAGATTCTAAATAATTATTCATTGCATTGTTTTCACCCTCGATGTTTTTTTGGCATTTGATTCCCCAAACTCAAAATTTTAGTTTCATAGGCACCTGACTTTTCTAAGTATATTTTCTCCCACAGGCAAGCAAGGGCCATCAGTTTCTGTATCATAACAAAACTTCAGTTTATCTGCTATTACACACACCAGCTGTTATTGAAGGTTTAACCTCTTCAAAGGCATAGTCTCCCACTTTTAGACAGTTAATTTGGTATAACATCAGTTCTCTTGTAGGTGAAAAATTGTCTTTCTCTTATTCCTTTCCCATCAACGAAGCTTTTATTTGTTGTCCTGTACTGTCTTCCCATCTCCTTTCTTTTCTTCTTCCCATTCTCACACTGTGAATTAAACTCTTCCAGTCAGCTTTATTACTACTTTTTTTTCCCCTGTGGTACATTGGCTTTGTATACAGATGTGAAAGAAAATGGTCTGCTTCGGCAGATTAGATGTATATCCTTTGACTTTCAAAATTCCTTTGGATGCTTACGGGAATCTCATGTGTTGGAAGGACGCAGGGTCATGCCCTATAACTGTAGCGTGAGACTGTAACTGACTAGGGTAGTACAGAATGTTACTTTATGCTTATACTATATTTTTTATGTTACTTATGTTATAGATTATACTACATATTGGACCAGATAGTCGCGCCACTTTTTTTCTGTCCTTACTGTTTTTCAGTCATACTGATACAGATTGTAAAATTCCCTGCAACTTCAACAGGGGCAGGTTTTCATTTTTGTTAATCTACTTGAACTAAAACCGGATAGGCAATAGTTGTGTGACTACTATTAGATGACTGTTAGAATAAACTAAGACCAGTTCAGGCTATGGCAAGCTTAGACAAGTCGTAAGACCCCTGGCAGTGAGGTCAACAGAAAGTCTGTGGCCTTTACTAGTAGTGGCAAAAGCTTATTTACCGGTCCACAGTTTCCTAATACAGGCACTGGCCCGGAACTAGAAATATGTTAGTGTTGGCTATAGATTTTACAGATCTGCTGCTTAAGGTTAACTTCTTCTGAAAATTGAGCTATATATACACAACAAAATTATTCATGAGTATGTATGGGAAGTTCTGGAAAAATATTATATGCACTATATTTTAATACTATTGCTTTTTGCAAACATCAGAGTTGGTCCTTTTGTTGTTTCAGTATTAAACAATAATAATTTATCAGAATGGCCTATAGATCTAAAAGTAGAAAAAGTGCTGAGATAAATTTCTTTCATTTTAGCTCTGTTGTGGGTTCTTCTCAGAAAGGATACTATCCTTATCATTTGAATGTCTATGGTCCTACTGAGCAGGGTGGTAGATGGATTTAAGAGGGAATCTGTGTGGAGTTCCCTGGAAAAGGTGGAAGATGTGAGTCCCTAAGGGCAACATGGTTGGGTAAACTAATTGTTCCGCAGGATCTAAGGTATTCAGTTCTGTTTTGCAATATACAATACACAAAAATTACTACTTCAGCTAGTAAACCAACTAGGTAAGAGAAATTGCCAATATATATTTTAAGATTTGTTAAGCAAGACTTAGCTATTTGGATTGGTCACTACCGTGAAGATTTAGTTTTGCGCATCACCACCTTCTGTTAAAATTAACACAACCCTGCTGTTTATTGACAAAATCTATTGACAAATGCAATTCATAAGCTAACAGCAGCTGAGCAATCTTCACTACTATATTCTAACCAAGATTTCCAGAAGTCTAAAATTAGATCACTAAAACTATGTAGTATTTAAGTGATCTGATTTATAAAAACACTTGAACAAYCATCAGATATCAGTAGAGCTCACCGAACTTCAGGAATGTTAACTAAGGGCAGGATTCAGCTTATTCAGATGTAACTTAGTTTAATTGCATTCCCTGCAGCAAATAAAAATTTTCATTTTTCCATGCAGTATATTGGAAATATTTGGATGATCTTACCTCCAAGGGTGCTAGTGGCTGCCATTCTAATACTGTTATTCAACCCTGTAATACTCTAAAGGGTGGGTTTGTTGTTTTGGGTTTGGTTTGGTTTGTTTCTAATATGGCTGCTGTGATCTTGYTGCTTGCTTGCATGTTGGTAGCAAATACCATCTTGTCCTTCACTTGCATGGATCTACCAGCTGTAATAAACTAGCTCAGACATTTTAGAATACGATGAAGCACACTAGATAAATTATGGAAAAACTTTTTTGTCATCTGTTGCCAAGTTTTGGTCAATAGGATTGATACTAAGAAAAGTAACATTGCTGCAGGGAGTTCGCAAGGCTAAAACACCCTATTTCACATTCATTAAGATTCCAAGTTCTTTTTCCCTTTTCCTTCATAATAATTATATCTATATACCACAGAAACCCTTTTTGGAGTGTGTTTGCTCTCCCTGATTGGATTCAAATGAAAAGGTGCCTTTCTCTGTGGACTGATTTCTTTTTCCTGTCTAAGCAGCAGTATGGTCTGAATCCTAATTACAGGTTAAGGACTTAATGAATGAACTTCAAGAATATTAATTTAATGCTTGAAACACCAGCAAATAGAATGGATGTTTTATTTGGGGGCTTGCTTCATGAAGTCTTCTTTTAGTGGTATTAGAATGTAGGGTTTAAAATGAGAACATGGTGAAAAACAACATCTAATCTTCAACGAGAGTAAATTAGTAGAGACTTAAAGAAATAGGGAGGTGAATGAAAGGGGGGGGGGGGGAAAGCAGCTGTAATAGAACCATGATTTTAAAACTAATGGTCTCACACATTTTAAATTCTTTTTTACCTACAACAGTGAAAGCTAAGCCAAGAGAATGTGTATCACTGATAATTTTTCAGGTAAAATTCATTATTCAAATGCATTCGAGTTCATGTTTGTTGAACAGTCAGCTTACACCTACAGTCTTGTTGTCCAGTGAAGGATTTATGTTTTCTTGTAGAGTATTGTATTACCTGTACAGCTGATGAGAACAAGCTGGTGGTTTTGAACCCCTCCAGAAGGAGTTTCTGTGTGTTCATTTAGTTTGAGTTTGAAACTTAGGTGAATATCTCCCTCTAGGGGCATTCAAAAGCATTCATTGGGCTAAGGGCATTCATTGGCCATATTGATAGCTGAGATACTAAGGAGCAGAGGTTTTTTCAGCATGTAAAAGAAAAGGTTCAATGCCCAGACAGCTTCTTCCCCAACATGAATTTTCCTATGCTGTCATCCAACACCACAACTGTAAACACACACCTTTTTCTCAAAAGACAATGTACTGACTTCCTCACTGAAGTCTTTTTGTTTCTTTACTAGGATTCCAAAGAAAAAACCTTATTAGTAAACAAACTTCGAAATCTTTTGATACAGCTGCCGCCTTTTTCTGTCCTTTCTTTTAAACATTGGTGTAGGAGCTTCATTCACTTTTTGTTTGTTTCTATGGATTATTTTTTTTAAGAGCAGGGAGAGAAAGCTTCTTTGTTTTTATGGTGGTTGTTGAAAAAGGAAAAATAAGAGAGGAAATCTGGTGCATCAGGACTTGGCTACCACCAGCTTTAGAACTTGAGCAGACACCAGTTGGATCAACTGCTAGAGCTTAGACAGAAGTTTTACAAAGGCTTTCATTAAGCATCCTCAGCACTTGGATCTGTTTTTCTCCTGGAGAACTTCCTGGTCACAAAAACCTCTCTTTTCTCTTTGTTCTTTTTTTGTTTGTTAGTGGTTTCGGTTTGTGGGGGGTTTTTTTGTTTGTTTTTTTTTTTTGAAAAACTAGCATAAAGTTGTACTTAGTAGAGAGATGAGATTGTTCATTTGTACCTAGTCAAGGCACAAGGACCGAGGAAAATCTAGGTGGAATGATTAAAAAAAACCCAAAACTTAATAAATGTTTACCCTGGGAAAAGTTAGGAAAGGAAATATATTTATGACTACAGAACTCAAATATATTAATTAGCTAATGAGAGTTAATATAGACTGAAATTGCAGCTCTTCTCTACAGAGAAACTKCAGTCCCACATGTTCCATTTAATTAATACTGACCCATCTTTGCTGTTGAAGAATAGGAAGGATTCTTCATTTTCTTTAATGGCTTTACTTTTAAATTTTATTCTATGGGCAGAAGGAAGAAAAGAATAAAACTCTTAAAATTGTCAATCATTGTTAAAAAATATGAAAATGTAAACATTCCTACAGCTATGTCCTTGCAGTCTCACTGTGGAGTTTTACCCTTTACTGGATTAACTAAACCCATTGAGTTAGATTTCTATTCAAGCTTTTCATAAATCTGTCTTCTCTGCAATACAATTATCCCATCCCTCTGATTCCACTTAAACCCTCAAAATCTATTAATATCACACAAAAGAGGTCTGTGAGCTGCCTTTGGCCTTCTAACCAAATCAAGTAACTATTTCCAGATAAACTGAATGCTGTCCTTCAACTTGAGTCCATAGATTTATAGGAATTACTGCAGATGGACACTAAGACACTTTAAACACAACTATGACACAATATATTTTAACTGTATCCATCTGCATTTAATCTGTCCCACCGTCTTGAGCAATCTTGTCTATTTGCTTCTTTCATGTGACACTGAATTTTTTTTGCTTAAAGATTTTTTTCACATTCTGCTTGTCTCAGAAGAGCTCTTTGTTTCTGTATCCTCACTAGAAAATAATATCCATGCTCTAAAGTCAATGGACCCTCCAAAATTGTTTCTTATTACACAAAATTGAAAATAACTTTTTATTACAATTGATTGAAATTGGAACACTATTCATGGTTATCTAAGTTAGGGGAGTGAAAAYATAGGTTGAGTTAATAAATAGCTAATATGGTCCTTTCAAAAAGTGTGGATGCTTGAAGTTATAACAGATTCTTATACAAAACAGCTGTTGAAAAGACTAACCATAAAACTATCAGTGTTTACAAGGGTTTTTATTATACAAACCTAATGGCTCCCATGGTTTTAATGCACTGCAAAATAGAGTCTTTGCTTTTCCCTGTGAACACAAAGCACATCTCCCTAAAGGGACTTTTCTTCCTACAAGCTATCAATGCAATCAAAACTAGTGATGCATTTTATTACATTACTGCTTCTTGAAGAAACACATTTTTATTGTAATATTTCATAAAGATCTCCTGCTGGCAATGTAAAAAGTAACTATCTAATAAAATTTAGTAGTGTGTTCTTGCAAACCCAATTAAAAAAATGTATAGTAGGCTAGTGAATATCGTTTCTGTTTTTCAACTTACCACTAAAAAAGAGTATCTTAGGGCTCAGCTACTGAAAACAGCTTCTACAATCCTGTTTTCACCTTGTGCATCTCTTGCTTTCTCACCAGGAAAAAAAATGTGCAGGATGTTCTTGCTGAAAAGTGCAAAAGAACTTGAAAGTCTTGTATGATCTAAAATAAGCTTGGTATGTCTGCTATATTGGATATATACAATACATATATATTTATAAACACCGTATTAATGCAATAATGCACTAATGCATGAAAATTAAGATGAAAAGAGGTAAAACTTTCTAAAATGCAGAAGTTCATTTTTAAGAATAAAAAACAATGGGAATATCCACAAAGGTTTATTTTAGCTTACTAAGGTTTATCTCCCCATGTAGTATCTACTCTTAATAGAAATAAAAAATTACTCTAGAGAACAATTAAGAACAGGAAACCAATTCAGAGACTCTGATGTTATGCATACATTAGCAAATAGCAACACTATTTGTTCTTACATATACAAGTAGATTTGTGCAGCAAAACAATTGGTGCTGAGGACCTGATGATCACGGTATGTACATTTATGAGGTTTTTATTTCACAGTATCTCTAGTCTGGTCTTGTRGGTTGAATGCCTGTTAGTAGTTGGAGGTCATTAAGCACCATTCTGTAGTTTATCTTTCAATTTAGTTTAATCTGAAACACATCCAGTCTGCATGCTCTGAGAGTGCTCCACAAAGTGTTACAAGGGAGAACAATCAGGACATTCATTTCAAAAGCAAACTCTTAATTCTCATTAACACATTTTTGTAGATGCACTTTGAATTTCTCAAAAATGCATTTTGGTTAGATAGCTAAGGGAATGGTTTAATAACATCACATATAGGCTGAATAACTGACCTATACAAAATACAGTGGTTTTAGTTTTGTGGGGGTTTTGGGTTTGGTTTTTCTTTTTTTAAAGAGAGAGATTTTATTATAACTTGAAAGAACTTTTGTCAAGGGAAAAGCATTTATCCAGCATAATAATCTGGAATCTGTTCTTAAACACAAACCCGTTCCAGTTGGCTCTGGATGCTGAATTTCCCAGCTGTCTTTCTTAAGATAATTGGGCAATTAGCCTTTGTCTCTCAGACTAATTACCAGCTCAGCCTACCTGGCTGTTTCTCAAAGAAACCCAGACAACCACAGGCAGAGAAAATAGGAAAATATAGCCTTCCATGAACATCAAATACATACATGCCATTTACAGGGCTACCCTCTCACAACCCATTTGCAGTGAAGGCACAGGCCAGAGCACTTGACCAGAGGGGTCTACTGGGCAGTTAACAGCAATTACCTGATTAGATGTAACTTTCTGCCTTGTGCAAATACTAGTAGCTCCTCATCCTGCTCCAAGTCTGGACAGGAACAGCTCGTGTGTAGAGAGGTCTGGTGGCAATGCATGTGAGTGTGTGTTTGGGGCTTGTGAAGTGATTTTAGAGTATTAGAATATGAGTCTGACAATAGGGAATAAAATAGGGAGCAGGGGGAAGCAAAGGAGGTGATATTCCTTCATATATACATGTACATCATTCCTTGTGGAGCTGAGAGAAGCTGCTATTACCACTGAGGAGAAAAAAAAAAAAAAAAAAAAAGCAAGATCCTTCTATAGACAGTCTTTTGGAATATCACAATAAAACTTAGTTAATATTACAGAGATGTGTGGGGACATTGTCCACAGCAGGTACAAAGAAATAATAATAATTAGCTTGGCTAACCTTTGTTGTTCCTTTAAAAAAAAATTGAGCTGCTTTGTGCTAACATTTTTCTTCCCATGTTGACTATATGGAGCTTTTATTGTATATGTGCTTGCATTCCACATGTGCCATGGAAAAGTAAGTCAATTCAGCCTAAAGCTGTGTGAATCAAGGGATTTTTTTATTTGTCTTTATATTTTTTTTCTTTTAATGCTGCACTTTAGATCTTCAAAATGCTCCACTACACAACAGTGGCTTAATAACACCATAAACCCCTGCAGAGTAAGGCAGGTTGCATGCTTCAACAAGCAGGACAGAAGAGAGGAGCTCTGATGGAGAGTACTGTAGAATTCACCAAGTGGCTAAAGACAGAGTTCAGTAACCCTCGTGCTCCTTGAGGAATGCATTGCAGAAACTGATGAGCTTTTCTATAAAATTTATAGACTGTTGAGGTGAGAGTGGAGAGAAGGGGTCAGTTTTTCTAATGTTCTTCATGTTGTTTTGCCACTAAGATTTTGTTCAATTACTTGGTTTGCTCATTGTAAGCCAGTGGGCTGAAATACGGGTGAGGTCATGGTTTGTAATAGTATACGGATCAATGCTTGCTCTTTAGAAACTGGGCAAACTGGGTTAAAAGATCCTACAAAGTGTGTGTCTGAGGAAAACAGCACATTTGCTCTTTTTCTTCTTATATCAGTATAGTGGATATTTTCGTTGGTTGGGTTTTGGTTTGGGTTTTTTTTCGGAAGTAATGCAATAGAAGTGGAGCTGAATAATAATATATAATACCTCTGTTTAGCACAGATACAATTAATAACTTGATAATGGTGCTATATAATTTGGAATAACTAAAAATCTTTAAATTGAGATAATAGACTGCAGATAAACTTCTTTAGTTTTTGTCATGCTAGTTAAGTTTAGCATTTGCTTAACCAATAGAGATGCTCAGATCAAGTTGTCAGTATATACCCTCATCAAATTGCCATGTTAGTCMGTCCAGTGGGATCATTATGTGTTGATATCATAGGTCTCTAGGAACAGAATGAGGTTTCATGTCAGTAGGCATATTCTTTAAGAGTGGAGCCCCTCTCTCCGTCTCCAAGAGCTTGGATGTTTTCACTGAGTTTGCAGTGTTCCACAGCTCGTGAAGTCACTGCTGGAGGTGAGTCCCCCAGGCCCCTGCATGCATAGTTTTATTATCATTGCACTGAATTCTAAAGAGATGGTGTATCTCACCCTACAGGCACACAGATTAGAACAAAAATAAGCAAACACTACACACATTTCTTTGAGTTTAAATATTATTTCTGGACTACTCTCCTAAAAGCTGGAGTTAAGTTTTCTGGCCTACTGAAGCTTGCTTATCAATCACATGGCTTGCTTTCTCAATTCTGGAGACTTTCTGGCTCAGCTCACATCTTTGGCTTTCTTTGTGGTTGGTTCTACGCTGTCGTGGTTTAAGCCCAGCCAGCAACTAAGCACCACCCAGCCACTCGCTCACTCCCCCCAGCRGGACGGGGGAGAGAATCAGAAGAGTAAACGTGAGAAAACTCGTCGGTTGAGGTAAAGACACTTTAATAGGTGAAGCAAAAGCCRCACACGCAAACAAAGCAAAACAARGAATTCCTTCACTACTTCCCATGGGCAGGCAGGTGTTCAGCCGTCTCCAGGAAAGCAGGGCTCCATCACGYGTAACGGTTACTTGGGAAGACAAAATGCCATCATTCCAAATGTCCCCCTTCCTYCTTCTTCCCCCAGCTTTATATGCTGAGAATGACGTCATATGGTGTGGAATATCMCTTTGGTCAGTTGGGGTCAGCTGTGTCCCCTCCCAACTTCTTGTGCACCCCCAGCCTCCTCGCTGGTGGGGTGGTGTGAGAAGCAGAAAAGGCCTAGACTCTGGGTAAGCACTGCTCAGCAACAACTAAAACATCCCTGTTTTATCAACACTGCTTTTGTCACAAATCCAAAACATAGACCCATACTAGCTACTATGAAGAAAATTAACCCTACCCCAGCCAAAACCAGCACAACACTAATGGATATTGCTTTCTCCTCCCCTTCCACAAAACTATATTGTCCTTTCTTTCCCATGACCAATATAACTGTCTCCTGCCTGAATTTCTTCTTTCTGTATATGGTAATTTCCATTATTCGAAACCCACTTAATAGCAACAAATGAGAGAAAACTCATTCTGTAGGGTTTCAGCTGTACCAAATACCCAGGCTTCCCTAAATAGAACAAGCACTAATTTTACAACACTATGGTCTAGGTCCCTGTCAGAAATGCTGACTTTCTATTCAAGTGACAACATTAAAAAAAACAAACAAACAAAAAAACCTTTTAGTTTTATTATGTTAAGTAAATAGGTATTTTTTTATACAGGCATAGCAATGTGAGCTGATTTACGATGTGCAGAATACTGGTCAATATATCCTGGAGTCCTGTTTCAGTTGACTTAAAATGTCTTTTGTCTGACCATCAGTGAGTCATTGAGATTACACGAACAGACTGATCTCTCCCCCGCTTAAAATTTCCCACAGGTAGGAGTTACATCCTGTCTGAGCCAGAGATTGTTCAAACCGCTTGCTTAATAGCTACATATCTGCTAATTTACCCAATCCCCCTTTGGTCCCCACAGAATCCTATTGCAAGAAAGTCCACAATTAAATTATGAGTTGTATGAAAAAGTACTGCCTCCTGTTTGTATTGAATCTGCTACCCGAGAATTGTGCCGTGTACCACCAAGTCAATCTTATGTGAACCTTACTAACCGTATCTGACATACTATAGATGATGCTTTAGCCTTTCTCCTGTTTTCCATGCTGAAAAGGGCTCTACAATTCTTACAATAGCTGTGATTCTGAGCAGTGTATTTCCCTTTTTTATCCCTGTTCACATTTTGGTGTATCTTCTTAAARACCACATACAATGTTAAAGGAAATGGTGTACCATGCATTTACACAGGAGCAGCATGATATTTTCTATTAATCTTTTCTTTTTTAATAACGTCTCATAATCTATTTGCTATTTTGACTGCCATGCAACACTGAGCTGATATTCTCAGAGATCTGACAACAACATGATAACTGAGAACATATCACTGAATAGATCTACTTGGAATACATTTATTCAAGTTCGCTTCTTAACAATTACTTTTGTCTGCTCATTTTGCCACTCAATATCATGAGATTCTTCAGTCAGCTTTAGACTTGACTATCCTGAAAAATATTGTATCTTTTGTAAGATTTTTTTCATCATTCCATTCACTCCTCCTTCCAGGTCATTTATCACCATATTGAACTGTGCTCTTGTGCAGATTCACCAAACCCTCATAGCTAGTACCTAGCACAGTGTTGCATTCTCTTTGTTTCCCTTACGACAAGGAAGCTACATCTGGTGATCAAAATCTGTGATAGAAAAGCTTGCTTGTTATTCACAGAAAGCCTTCTCATTTACTGCTRTAAATATAATCCTCTCATGTATTCAGATACGCTGTTAATAACCTGGACCTCTACAGTCTCTCACAGTGTCCAGGGAAACAAGATTATTAAAACTGTACCTAAATACATTTCAATGTTATACATTGTAAATATCATGCATATTGTGTGATTGTATATTTTTGATAAGAAGATTCTCCGTTACTATAAGCAAATACAAAATGTTGTCTTGATTTACGGAAAACTGGCTGTAAATCTCTCAGAGCCTACCTCAAGACTTCTATTGGTTTATTAATTTTAATTTCAGTGACTTGATTTACATTCAGCTATTTCCAGGTCAGGCGTCTGAACGTAAGATCCAAGGCAGTCATTTTGTTGCTGTAACTGGCTATATAATAGTTCATTTCTAAATGGTGCTCCCAAAACATGGTGATGGAGATGAACAATCTGTTCATAATTTAAATCAGTGGCGGTACTATGAAAATCCAGAACTGTTTCAGCCAAAATTAACTAGTTTGCCCCTGGAATATTTAGTAAATGCAAAGATCTGTGTTTTGGATACTGTCCCAATAACAAGTGAGGTGGGTATATATCAGTTCCCACTCTGTTTTGTGAAAGTTGTCAACATCCCCAATGTATTCAGGATCTAGGTTTAAAATGTTTCACTTCTTAGGAAAATTTTTAAGTAAACCATATCAGCTACTCTAAAGTTCATCTGCTTTTTTATTTGTTTGAAACAAGTCAACAAGCTCAACCAATATTCATAAATGTCTGAACGTAAAACCCCTTTTTAAGATAATAAGTTGTTTAATTACCTGAATTATTCCAATACCTATTTTGTCAGGATACTCAGTGGAGGAACGTACTTCCTTGATAATTTATGTAAAAAAAAAAAAAATAATGTTCTTTTCAAATTACAAAATTGCACAGAATGACAGTTATGCAGATTGCCTTCATTTCATCTGCCAGACTGCTGAAAATCAGGACCTTCTTCACTGGAACCAGTGGAGTTAGATTAGATTGCCATGGTACCTTGTTAAATGAAAAAAAGAGTGAAATCTTCCTTTTCATACTACCTCAAATTTAGGTTCAGGTTAAAGTATTGCAACCCTATTAGTCACAATGGGATTGCACAAGGGTTGTTGATAGCAGAAATTTATCCAGCATATCAATGGTCCACTAAGGATAAATGCTTTTAAAATGCTGGTATCTTTGTGCAGTCTTCCCATTAAAAACCCAATAATGTGTGGTGCTATTTACCTACTTCAAAGTTAATTTTTTATCATCTATTACAGTTACAACAGTACATTGTATCCTTGCAACCATAAATCCATTTACCTTACAGCAGTGCAGCACCAGCCGCCTCTGCTGAGTGCATTTCTGGTAGCACGCCAAACTACAACACTCTGTGACTGTTCTAGATGGGAGCAAAAGTGTGCAAATCATAAATTTCCCTTTTTCAAAGCAGTTGAGGAAGATGAATGGAGATTATCTGAAAAACCGAAACAGATCTCTAAAAATAATGCATCAGTCAAAGTTTGCTTTGTGTTCCCTTCTTTTCCTTTTCTGTTTTGTTTTTCTTATCGTCCCTTTGTTAGTGCAGAACAAAATGTAGTGTTTGCTTCAGGGTACTTTGATTACAGGAAAAATCAAGCATGAAAGAGACTGTCACAATCTGATAAAATTCTTGTTAAACTGAGGGGTAATTTATATCATAAGCCATTACCTCTTGGCACTTGAACTTTCTCATCCTGAAACCACCTTTTGGCAGCAATGCTTATTATTAAGATGATCAAGACTGATACTAAAAATCATAGTCCTTGATTTCTGATATTGCCATTTTGGACTATTATTAAGAACATAACAGAGAAATTACTTGAAATGATGGGAGGCTATGGATAGGTATTACACATGGGGAGGAAAATGAGTAATATAATAATGAAGGGGAAAAAAAATTACATGCTGAACAAAAGAAGGCATTTACAGGATAAGAAACACGTATCAAGTAATAGAAAATGCARAGATAATAGTCCTTCTAATCCGAAAAACTATGTGAGATGGAAGGATTAGAAGTCCACAGATTTCTCAGTAAACTTTTGACAAAAATGTCAGCATAATGCAACTTTGAAACATGAAGGAAACAAAAATTACTAAATCCTATATTTTCTCAGATTTTTATCACAAAAATGTGACTTATACTGTGCCATTTACTGTCATAATTATTTACTATAATCTTAATTTCAAGACTAGCTTATAGAATTGTTCTCAGTTCAGGTTGTAAAGATAGTTATAAACTGTCCTTTAGACAACAAAGATCAAGTTCAGAGATCTTACTCCTACTGAAGGTTTTTGTGATTTCATGGGCCACATCATTGATCCATGTTTAAAATTCCAGTTACTTTTAATGGAAATTCTATATTCAACACCAGCAATAGCCTGGCCTGGCAATGTTGTTAAAGTGACTAAGTGTGTGTCATATAGATAGTATTACACAGACCTTGTTTTAAATTGAATATTGCTCTTATCAAGTTTACATCATTCAGACGAGGATTACTTATGCTGGGTTTCCACATTCCAGCTAAAACCAGAGGAATACTGTAAATGAAACATTTCAGGTGTTCAGGAAAGGGATTAGAGAGCAGTACAAACTCTTGCCCATATTCAGTAAAACAACAAACTGTTGATGACCTTTCCCAAGTCATTTTCTGTCACTTGTTTTGGGCTTTGGAATATGGCAGAGAAGTCATTTATGTCAGATATACTTTTACCTACATTCGATTGTTTTATTTTAAAAATGTTTTTTGCACATGTTTGACAAAGATTTACCAATTTGCAGCTATAATCTTTATTTTATATGTGATAGCTGATAATATAGATAAGGAAATGGATACCTATCTTTAACTATTGATTAAATAAGATTTTTGGAGTGAACAGATATCTTGCAGTCTGCACTGCATTTGTTGTTTATATTTGAAGATGTCCAAGGTTATAAAGATTGCTTAGACAGGTCATTCTCCAGCATTCAACTTTCCTACTGTTTCACTGCTGTGACAAACCTCACATTTGGTGTGAGGGACAGCCACAGGAGACCCCTGTCTAGATTTGAGCGCAATGTGATAGAGTACCAGATCATATCACCCAACCTTTTTATTATTCTTGGGGGAAAACATACTTCTTTGTCATAAAAGTAGCTCTATTCACAAAAGTAGTTCTATTCACACCCTTTATTTATCTTTCACAGATGCTTCTGTCAAGCCAGACTTTAACTCTTTCACTGACTCATTGACTAGACAGATTTTTAATAACTTGTTGTGAAAAACAGAAAACCCAATGAGCACTTTTCTTACTATGATATTTTTCTACATGCTCTGCTAACCAACCGTGTTAAATTCTTCTTTTTTGAAGAAAAAAGAGCACCGAAAGTGGAAGCTGTCTTCCTCTATTGCCTCACATCCAAGAGTCAGAAAGCTTGTTCTTAAATATTAAAAGTCAGGACAAGAGAGCCAGGAGAAAAAATGAGAAGAAAGATTTTCATGAAGACTTGAATGTGAAGACTTGGGACAGTAGGGGATGTGAGGGAAGTGAGGCAGAGGAGCTCCAGAAAGGGAAAAGGAGGGAAAAGGGTGGAGGGAAACAGAAGTGGAATTTGGAATGGGAAGTGGAATTTCGAATGGGAAAGGGACTAAAAACTAGCCAGAGGTGGGGGGGAGACTATGAGGAGAAAAGATTCAAATAAGAAATTATGATGAACAGGTTTGAAGAATAATACTGTAGGAAGCTGTAGATAAGCTATTGTTTGTTGTCTTAAATCAATATTGGGTGCTATTATGCAAGACATCTGTTAGTAAAGAAAAAGATATTGTTCTCTGACCCATGGGCAAGAACAATGAGTAATATGCTGTGCCCAATGTGATGCTTTCCTTTTCCTCGTGATCTCTGTTTAAAGTTTATCAATTCCTCCAGAAATGTCAGAAGACTTCTTGAATGTCATGTCATTCACAATCTGGATGTTGGAAATTGAAGTTACAGAATTATGGGATTCAGCATTTTAAGTAAAAGGTTTTATTAGGTATTCTACTATTTCCACTTCATTTTAAAACAGTATACAGCTATGAATATAGATTAATATCACAGAAACTATCAACGTATACAAGATGACTTTTTGAATTACAGTTATGTGTAGATTAGGAAATTTCAACTAGATAACTTTTCTTATAGTTTCTTTCTACAAAATAAAAAATATCTATACTGAGGACCTAATCCGCCTTTCAAGGAGTTGTCAACAGGTAAAATCAATCCAAGCAAGAGACAAACTGAAATTTTATTATCCAGTTTGAGATCTACAGTCAGAAAAATATTTATGCAAATACTTAAGTAAGCACATGGGTATGTCTGCTAATTTTGAATTTACAGAAATTATAAATTATTCCAGGGAGAACCTTGGAAAACAAGGAATTAAATCCACCATTATTTTTAGTCTTATAAGTGCAGTCCTAGTGTTATAAGTGCAACAAACTGCCTGGATTATCACATTTTATCCATATCCACGCTATATTCTGACGTATTGAACACTGACTGAAGGGCCCAGAGGGTGGTGATCAGGGGCACTAAGTCTAGTTGGAGGACAGTAACTAGCTGTGTTCCCCGGGGGTCAATGATGGGGCAGAGTGTACCTGCAGCAAGTTTGCTGATGACACCAAACTGGGAGTAGTGGTTGGTATGCCAGAGGGTTGTGCTGCCATCCAGAGGGACCTTGACAGGCTGCAGAAATGGGCTGACAGGAACCTCATGAAGGCCAAGGGGAAGTGCAGAGTCCTGCACCTGCGGAGGAACTACCCCATGCACCAATGTATGTTGGGAGCAACCCAGCTGGAAAGCAGCTTGGTAAAAAAAGCCCTGGGGTCCTGGGACTCAAGTTGAACATGAGCCAACAATGTGCCCTTGCTGCAAAGAAGGCTAATGGTATCCTGGGCTGCATTAGACAAAGTGCTGCCAGCAGGAAGAGGGAGGTGATCCTTCCCCTCTGCTCAGCACTGGTGAGACTACACCTGGAGTGCTGTGTCCAGTTCTGCGCCCTTCCCTACAAGAGAGACATGGACATACTGGAGAGAGTCCAGCAAAAGGCCACAAAATGATTAAGGGACTGGGGCATCTCTCCTATGAGGAAAGACAGAGAGAGCTGGGACTGTTCAGCCTGGAGAAGAGAAGGCTGAGGGAAGGATATCATCAACGTATATAAATACCTGAAGGGAAGGTACAAAGAGGACAGAGCCAGGCTCTTTTCAGTGGAGCCTAGTGACAGGTCCAGAGGCAACGGGCACAAACTGAAACACGGGAGGTTCCCTCTGAACATCAGGAAATACTTTTTCACTGTGAGGGTGACCAAGAACTGGCACAGGCTGCCCAGAGAGGTTGTGGAGCCTCCCTCCTTTGAGATATTCAAAAGCCTAGTCCTGGGCAACTGGCTCTAGGTGGCCCTGCTTTAGCAGGGGGGTTGGACAAGATGACCTCCAGAGGTCCCTCAACCATCCTGTGATTCTGTAAATTTGCCCTGTTTCAGAGAGAAAGTAGAAGAGATGAATTAATATTAAAAATAATTTAGATGGGAAGCAATATTTCCATGCAGTAGAATTTTTCAGATCATCCAATTTAGAAAACATTAGGCTGTTTGGGGATAAAAAGGAAGTCTGGAGACCACATTTGATCATTTTTACTATTGCATTGTCTGTTTTAAGTCTTAAAATGAAGGAACAACATTTCAATCACAATACAATACCTTGACTGCCAGTCATACTTTAAAAATGGCTTATATTGYTTTTTAGAAAGTTAGGTCCACATTTAAAATAAGCCTGCAGATATAAACAAATCTAATTGGGAATCATAATGGTAGAGGACTTCAATGCTAGGTTTTTCACCCTAAGATATATGTCCAGTTTTCTGATTGAAGAAGAGTCCGACTAGACAGAAAAGATTAAATGAACTGTTATTTCCTTGCTTACCAGCTTCACAAATGCCTGTTCTCACTGAAAAAAAAATCATGTATCATATTAATATTTCATATCTATAGCAGCCTACTGCATTCAAATTTGTCTGTGAGGCTATAATTCCCAGTACATACTTGTTTTTTACAACCACACACTAATAAAGGAAAAATATACATATATAATTCTCAAATGCTCTTAAAATGCTTACTGTTTGGTTCATTAAAATGTTAAATGAAGGTACAGTAAGGAAATATAATTTTTATTTATTGAAATAATAAGTACTGAAAGGAGCTATGTGGGTGAAACCAGAGCATAGGATTTGAGAACTGAGTCGTAAGCCTCATGCTGTTTTCCCCCCACTATGTTTTCTTTCTAGCACTGATTTAACTTAGAGTTTTACATTTGGACTTTGGAAGGCTGGCAAAATCGTAAGTCTTTTGAAATCAGAACAAGAACTTTCTATGAAGCTTGTATGAAGCTTGTATTTTCTCTGAAGCTTGTATGCCTCTGCTGTGCTACACGGCCTTAGGAAAGCTGAGGTTGGTCAGAAATAGTTGAAAACAAATATGCACCTCATTTGTTAAGAAGGTATTGGATCTATATGTAGTGGACAGTTTTAATACAACTTCTATTACCAAGAGTTTTAACATTTTGGATAGTCACAATTAAAGCATAAATAATTGCTCATCTGGTCTGATATAAGTAAATTCTTATTCTGCATCTTAAAAAGTGGGGTTTATACTTTCAAGGAGATAAATGGTAGTATCTTACTGTACTATTTCATTAATGAGGGCTGCTTCTGCCTACACCCAAGCTACATGTGGTAGCATGGTGCACGATAGGAATTATTTTGTTACTTTTAGCCTGACAGAAAAGGATTCTGCCAAGGACGATCTGTTTTATCACATAAATTGGCTCAGAAAAGTCAGCTCATGTACCCTTTTGCTGTGGATGCTGTGCAGAACTAGGATCAGAGCCACCACATTTGAACATCCCAGGAATCTCCGTATTCTTCCTGCTTTTAGCAATTCACAGAGCTAGTCTGCTTTCAGCCTGTATGAAACAGCTCTCTCATCGATGTATTTTGTCTGTTACAGGAGAGTGAATTAAAATAGTCTTCTTTGTGTACCTGCAACACCTCAGTGTCCCAGCATCACTACCTTGCACACATTACTAATTCTTGAGTAATTCTGTGAAATAGAGAATGGACACACAAATGCAGAGATAATGATTCTCAAAAGATGCCTGTGGTGGAGCATGGATGTGCATTACAAACTATTACCTGTATCACCATCCCTCTCACCCTCAGAAGTCAATACATAGTGGTTCAGCTATAATTATCAAGTAACCTTGCCACTATAAGCTTTTACTTCCCTCACAGAGTGAAAGGTATGATCTGTGCACTTTACCTGTTCCATGTATATCTTTAATGGAGAAATTACAGCAAGGTATTAAGCAGTGTATTGTCCAGTGCCCAACCCTCTCCCTTGCTAACATAACCAGCCTTTGTGTAGCAGGGATCAGTCAATAGTAATTAAATGTGTCCCATCCCTGCAGAATGAGTAGGGAGCATTTGCTCATATGTGATGAAGCTGTTATTTTCAGTCTGTGGTTGCATGACCCATAAAGATCAACGGAATATGATGGACTACCATACAAAGTTGATGAAGAAATGGATGAACAAGAGAGCTAAGCTTACTTTCGTTATATAGGGATATATAAATCGATAAAATCACTGAAAGGTACAACAACGTCTTTTTCTCTGTCTAGTTCTGACTTTTTTTCTTATTTTGCACAATAAAATTAAGAAAAWAATTTTCTACACAAAATGGAAAGAAAATTATATCAGTTTCAGTGGCATTTCAGAAATGCTTCTTGGAAAGAATAGGAATATAGCACTTATATATAATCAGAATTGCTGAGCAGAATGACTTCATATTAATTTGAAAAATAAATAGATGTTTATTTCTATGCTACTGTTCCAGCTATTTTAAACAATTTTGCGATAATGTGTTATTAATTACACTGTTCTTGCATGTCAGTTGACATGAAGGAAATGTTTACATTTATAAGTAATTTATGTATAAAAGTGGTTATGCAAAACTCAGTTCTTTAGAACTTGAAATCCCATTCATTTAACGCACATTAAAAAAAAACGAGATTACAGATAGGCAGGTCTTCAATAAGATATAGACTGCAGTTCACCTTTAGGTAATATTATAAATCAACAATCTCTTTTCAGGTTGGAGGAAAGTTTTTACCACTATGTTAGCTTTAAGTACTTCCTTCGCCCATTAACCTATTGTTTTGAATTTGGAGCAAACTAAACTGCAAAAGAAAATGAGACACTATTTCATGTTCACGCAGGGCGCTGATTGCTTCTGCCATAACCCACCAACTGTTTCGAAAGGCCTAACTTAATAAAATAAAAAAGATATTCACAGATGTTGAGTCTGCCCATGTATTTTGTACTTTACGCTCAAAAGAGGCTAATTTGTTATTACCAAGACTTTTTTGGAGTGGTACGAGGAGAAAGAACAGCTTGAGACAGGAATAAAAGGCAGAATATTTTATCATGAGTGGCAAGCTTTGCCCAAAATATAAGCCATTGATAGCTAAGATATGAGAGATTTTAATAAGAAGCATTAGGTGACCTTAATATAAATGTCACTATCACTTAGTTGCCAGAGGAAGAGTTGAAGCAACAGTGAATTGTCATAATTCATTTGAGTCTGAAAACTAATTTCAAGTAGAACTTGTTTGAGATTCTTTTGGGATCACTTTCTATGAACAGTTAATCTTAAGCAGTCAAAATACATGAATGTAGGACCTAATTCTCCTCTCATTTACTTCAGTTTTCATCCTTGTGATTTAACTAGCTTCACGCAAAATCCTCCTAGTTTAACACAGGAGCAACAGAAAGGAAAATCAAACTCCAAACTGAAACCACGTGTATGGATGTTAAGCATTTACTTATACCATTCATGAATGACATTTTTTTTAATATTATGTTAATTCACATTACTGGGATCTTTTCAAAGAATTCTCCCAAATAGGTGAATGAAATTTTTTTATTATTATTATTACTTATTAACATTTTGCAGACAGTAGAAAAGCAGAAGTTTGAATAAATTATTTAGCATGACTCTCTCTCATTCTAACAGATCATCTACTTTTTATGTTCCCCAACTGTTTCATGTACAAGGGTCATCTGATTCTTCATCACTGTTCAGCTCTGTGGCCTCCCCCACTGCTGCTGCTATGAGCAAAGCTTGACTTCCTTACTACTCCATTGCCTTTCCTTAAGCACAAATTTTCTTTCGGTGCAAGTGGTGAGTGGATAAGAAGATATGTTTTAGCTTATCATCAGACCTATTTCACATTGCCTAACCTAAAATACAAGCCAAAAGAGGAAAAAATTGATCTGCACCTGAAAAACCTGTAGGCTGAAGGAATCATGGTGTCTTTCAGGTATGCAACTAAAAAAAAATCAAAACCCAGGAAATCATATAATGCCATCATCACTAAATCTGATAGCTCTTCAATTGCCTCTGGAATGTCATTTATGAGAGAGGTGTTTTCCATCACTTCATGAGGAAAGAATCTGTAGAAAATATTGGCACAGCCCTCCACAATCTTGCACAACTCTATAGCTTCATAAACATGTCTAATGATAGAAGGTTATTATTTAGGGTAAGGGAGCCTGCTGAATGACACTCAGACTGAAGTTCAACAGTGATTTGGCACTCAAGAAAGCAATAGGCAGATAAGCCAAGAGTAGCAAGGAAAGCAATATAAGCTGTGCTGCAGCTCCCACACTCAACAGTAAATAAGTTATGGTGCAATACTGCCTTTAAGGAAAGAACAGCCGTTTTTCCTAGTCCACAAGAACTTCACAAACCATCTGAGAGGGAGAATAATGCTAATGATAAGTTCAGAGCAGAGTCAGTGCGTGATCTGTATTTGAACAACAGTAGGCATTCCATGATTAATTTTCCACTAAGATAGATGTGTAGTAGGTAGCATAAGTATGGCATTTATGCAGAAAATCCATCCAGGGTGCAAATGTCCCACAGAAAATCTAGGTGAGGTCAATAATGATGAGAAAACTTCTCAGCTGCAAGGTTTTAGTTGTCATAGGTAAGCAGAGCCTTTAGAGTGCAGATATTATGCTCTAAAATGCTTCAAGGTGCACCAAGACTGACATGGTATCTGGTATCACCATTATGGTGAGAAACTGTACAGGTCTGTCTTGCCCCATGTCATGATCTACCATCTAATAAAAAAATTCACATGTTTTAGAAAAAAACACTAAAAAAACCCTGTAATACTATCTGGCTGTTTACTGCTCAAGTTGATATTTATAGGGGAAAGCATTGTATAGACAAACACTTAAGAACTCACTGTAAAGCTGTAAGGCAAGCAAAGAATTAAGTTTTATTCTGAAGCTGAGACACATTGAGATCTCATGTGTGAAAATAAATCGTTCCCAAAGTTGCTGCACAGACTGTGGAAACAGTCCAAAGCAATCAAGCTTAAAATTCCAGCCCAAGCTTTGAAGTACTAAGCAAAGTAGTCTATAACCACTGGTACTAGTTTATCTTCAAAATGTCTTGACAGTTATTGTCACAAGTTTAAATTTGTGTTTAGAGGTATTTGGTAGAGTCTTTCACGTCCTTTATAGGACCCACCTCACAGCAGATGCACTGACAAGATATCCTCTGCCTAAAACAAGAGATTGAAAGATGACTGAAGAAAGAAATATGTACATGCAAGCAATAGTAGCTTCATCACTATACTCAGGCTGAAATATGATTAACACAACAAAATGATCCAGCATGCCTCAGCCTGCCAGGCTGGGAGGCTTGCCTTCCTCAACAAGGTGTACCCTGTGCACTGGGAATACGATCAACAAATTTTCCTGCAGTTGCAGATGTATCTTCTGATCTYGAGTGTATATAGGTTAAAACAATCAAAAGATTGTTTAATATCGATGCATCACCAAATGTCAGGCCCATATTTGACAAGGGCTCTGGTGGCCAGGCATGTTGTCTCATCCCAGTTTTGTTAGTGTTAGACAATCACAGTATGCTAGAGCAACCTCATGCCACGAACATCTCATGCCATCAGCTTTCCTTTAATACCATCAAGGTATATAAAATTACAATTTTCATCCATCTTCATATGTCTGAATACTGTTTGTATTTTCAGAGAAGCCCAAGCTTCAAGATCTTTTTGAGAGCATTGCTACGAATCATGGGGAGCTGATCTCCTCAAAACATGATACTCCAGAAGAGATTGTAATGATAATCAGCCACATCCTGACCTGTTCAAAAAGTTTCAGTTTATTGTGTTTGCATTTTACTGTTGCTTTATCTCTGTCACTTCAATGCATTACTCTCCAGATAGCTGCAGGTTCATAGAGATAAGTAAGACATTTAAAGAGTGGCAAAAACAAGTACAGRTTGGTCCTGATTTATTATGCTGCAGTTCTTATAAATGGTCTCTGCCCAACTGATTTGCTTGCTAGCAAGCACCTCCATACTCTGGTTCAGGGAAGCCCTGAAGTAATTATTATTAGAAATAATACAGTACATCCTTGAAAGCTTCACTCTTCAGGAAAAGAAGAGTGACTATTTGGAACAGTGAAAGAGAAATGATGACAGACATCCTGAGGCAAAGATATCTTCTGAGCTCCAAGTATGGCTCACCAATGTACATGATCRTGCCTAGTCATGAGGAGTCTCTTCTTTCCCCGAGATAATATGTTGTAAATTATTCAGCAGGAATCCAATGGAATTGAATGACTATGCAGCCAATGCCTTCTGGCCCTGCATTTGCACTGCCTGCTCCATTTCATTCAGTCACAAGTGGTCATTAGGTAAAACCACTCCCAGCACTCACTTCTAAACACATTTGTGTCTTGCTCTTATTTTTTTCCTCTAAATCTCAGTTCAGCTTTTCAAAACTAGGATACAGATATTAATGCATTCTAGAGTAAAAGCTTCCAATTCAGGCATATAAGGATTTTGTCTTGCCCTGCTCCAGAAAATGTTTCACTTCATCAAACTGGCATGGTGAAAGCTAAAGACACATTTCACCAGAGCTGCAAAAGGAATTTTTGTAAAAATGTTACTTCCACCTCCGTATCTGTCTCAGTTCTTTCACTTCTAATTTTTGGGACTCATGCCAAGACTGGCCAAGCAGCTAATATCTCCAGCATTGAGAAGTGGACAGTTTAGTACCTAAATAAATATTTTAAAAATGGGGTGAAAGAGAAAGAAAGTTGCCTTTGGAAATCAACACAATATCATGAGCAGTTGGCCAAAACAGAAATGGCTTATAACTAACTGTTATGCTTTAGCACGTAAAATAGTCCCTACACAAAACCATATTCAGTGGCAGAGGCAGGGTTCCAGTTCCAAATACTTCTATAATTCAACCAAATCCCATGAATTGCTGGAATGTAAGTGGGGAAGCTGACATGAATTACTGTCTAACAGGGATATTGAATCCTTAAATGAACTGTACMCTCACATTTTTAATGGCAGAAAGCTGAAGCCAGGCATAATAAAAATAATTGAAATGAGGTTTTGAATATATTAATCTACATGAGAAGTGCTTTAAAGAACAAGTGAAACAGAAAAACAGCCAGAATGTATATGGCATTTACTTGTAGATATCATTTTCTTCTGATATTGCCAGTTACTATTAGTAAAATGTGAAAAAGTAGAAGAAAAAAACTTGTAAAATATTTTTCACTACATGGGAATTAGGGAAAAAAGCATGGAAGTACTGCCTTGTATCAGTGACTGGTGATAACTGCATCTTGTACACAGGCCGAGTCATTCCTTAGAGAAATAGGTGAGGGGAAGAAAAGAAAGGACCAAATGCCAAAGGGGGCACTGGCAAACCACTAGGTTTTCTGGAATATAACTACAAGGTAGCTACCTACAAGAGACTACAAGGAAAATGTAAAAGATCAGTCTGATCTTCTGATCACAGAAAGGAATAGTGAGGACTTCCTTCGTTCAGAAGCTCTAGAGTTAACAGAGATCCTTTTCAGACCACTACTGTCTGTAGCAGTAAAACCACTTATGATCGCACAGAAAACAGAGAACTGAAAATACCATTCAAGACCAGAAAGATCATCTAATGAGCCAGGAATCATTGTTGAACATTGCCAGGATGGCTGGATTTCAGGTTTAAACTTAAATACCTACATTAAAAAAAAAAAAGTATTTTTTGACATCCATACATGCTTTAGATCCAACCCTACTTGTTTTCTATAGTTTGAATCAGTATTTTATTTTCAAAGCAGTTCAGTTCTTTGCAGGCTCAGCGAAGAAGTTGTTGAGAAGCCGTATTACAGCAAAAGGACCCAAATAGATACTCTGTGTGCTCAGAAGAGGCCTATGCGTGTGTATGTATATACACGTTTCTGTTTCTTAAATTTGCCCTGCCCAGAAGACACTGTCAAGGGCAAGATTTCCCTTCTAAATTTATACATTTCATCTTTCATTTTGGATCTATGAATAGCTTAACCCTCAGCTGCTCTTAGTTTCTGATCTTAGAATAGCTGGTAGCCACATTATGAGAAAATCAGAATGTCAATATGTGTATTTCTTAGGAGTATTCAAGCCAGACACGTGATTTCTAATTTAAGGCCAGCATGCTCTTAAAATAGAAACCTCCTCAAGCTCTGCCAGATCTGAATAAGTGAATTGTTCAATTCACTTATTTCTAGGCTGACCTGAGCAAGTCATATATTTTAAGAATGGCAAGGACAAAACAAAAAACAAATCCTCTAAACCCCTCTATGATTCTACAGCACTGTATTTCAGGTTTCTAGAAATTAAAATTAGAGCTTGAATGAATGTGCATTAAACTTACAATAATTTGTAATGTTTACAAACAAATACCTATTACACATAATAATATAACCAGCAGAGAAGTTAGCCTCAGAGTACAAATTATGAAGCAAGCTTAGAAAAGAGAACAGAAGTCAGGACATGAGCTGTCACCCTGATAAAGTGGGAGAAAAAGCTGGGAACTGAAGGGAAATGAAGTCAGAGAAACCAAAGGGGTTACGAACTAAAAACGCTAGTCTGAAGCATTAATCAGATGGGAAACAAGTGGGGTAGGTGCTGCTCCTAGAAGCAAATAAAGTGAGACTGGCGTTCTCTGTATATTATAGGAGCAACATAGGAAAAAAAAAAAACAACAATCTTTTTTTTATATGTTACTAGAACACATCTGTGTATTATTTTAGAAGTAGCAATGTTAAACCAGCATAGCAACAAAGCATAAGAGGCAAAGTTTAAAGGGAGATGTAATCTCTCCTACTGAACCAACTGGAAAAAGAGTAGATAAAGAATTTGACACACAGGGGGCTTTCGTAAAATGTCTGCAAGTCCAAAAGCTATCTGCTTTTCCCTGCTGTATCAGCTGTTTTAATAAAAGATGTTACCTTTCCCTACAGACTTTAACTTTGTAGTATTCTTATCTGAACATCCTTGAATATGTATGTTTCAGAATTTTCTTGTAAAACCATTGATTCTTCACAACACTTCTTAAACAACAATACATCAATGCGTGTGTTATAAAGAACATGCCCAAAGATTTTTTTTTAAAATAGACATAACTGAGTGACAGGTATTCAAAAAACACTTTTTTTTTCAAGGCCTAATACGATTTGTAGTCTATAACTTCATTCCTGATGTACTTGGGGTATTTTTTTAAAAACCAAGGAATTTCAGAAATTTTCAGAGAGTGCACATCAAAGTACAGCTCTTAAGCTCAATGTTTTATCACTGGTTGTGTATGTTAGCATTTGATATCCCAAACTATAACAAGTTCTGAAGCAATGCTGGGCAGAGGGAAGGAAGGTTAAACATTGATCGTAAACAACTCAGCTTAATAACCAAGTTTTCCAGTTTATATTTATATGTATGCATCTGACCAACAGTTTTAAAGCGGAGAACCATCTAGTTTCCTTCAAGTATTACCTTAGTCAATATCTACCTGTTTTTTCTCAATTATTCAGTTGAATTATATTGTAGAAAATGAACATTTTAAGACTTTTCTAGTTTTTAGGCTGTATATCTCCCCAGCTGAGCTAGACATTTGTGTGTACATTGAAATATTTAGTTGAAATATATGCTGAAGTGTTCTGAATTGTTATTGCAAATTTACTGTCTTGAAAAGGAACTGAAACCCAGAAATGCCAGTGGAAACCTTTTGGTACTTCTAGTCTGGCAATTGCTGCCATAAGCAAAGACACATACATTTGTTTCAGCCCTCAGCTCCTGCTTGGAAGTCTGTTTCTGTTTTTACTCACGTATTTATAGATCTTTAGCTAAGTCATTACTCTGAGTTTCCATAGTGATAACTGAAATATGTATTAACACCAGACCTCAAAGCATATTTACTGTTGGCAATGCTTCATAAATTACTTTTTTCAAGAGCAGCTTCTGAAAACATATTTGCTTAGTTCAGTTCCCCACTTGATTTGTGATAGATACTTTTGATATAGCTGTATTTATCTAGAAGAGATATTTTTCCCTCTGCAAGATTCAGTGTGTAGATATTACTTCTCTTTTTTATCTATGCTATCAAATGGTCTGAAGAGATGAAGCTTCTGAATTCAGAATGTTGTCTTTGAAATAAAACCAGACTTTTAAATTGGCCTTAATTTCAACTAAACTTTCCTTAAATGAAGCACCATTAATAGACAGCATAAAATAATGCAGATAGCTTGCCTGCATTCATAATCATGAGTTTTTGAACAAGGAACCTGTTTCTCTGGTTACCATCAGATTAGAAAATAATCACCCATTCATAAGATCTTGCTATTTAATTAGAAAAGCTGAACTGCAGCTCATCAGGTATATCCAAAACATCACTTTCTGAAAAAAATTCTGGGCCAGAATTTTCCCAAACATTCTGCTCATGTTTCCCAATACACTTATCTGAACATTATCCTAGTCTGTTCTGGGATGCCCTAATGCCATGGAAAAAAGAGGCAACATTAACTCCAAATTATTTGTTACTACCTTGCACCAAAATGAAGCTTTTGGGTTTTTTTGGTTTGTGTGTTTTGTCTTGTTTTGTTTTTCTTTTTTTTTAATAAGTGTTTGAAAGTCAAATACACTGAGAGACAGAGAGAAATGGTTTCAGGAAATATCTGAAGAAATGACTAAAAAAATTTCCTCTTCATTTCTGGCAATTGTTCCTACGAAGGCAGCTGAATTAGGGATTATTGAATTAAAATCTTTCACTGTTTATTTCAAACATACTCAGGGCTGGATTCTGTTCTGTAGTAGAGAACTGTCATGCATAAAAACACAAGGTGACAAATGATGACCAAAACAAGCCTAGAAAGGGACTTGAGCCTGGATTAATGAAAGTGCCTATATGGCCCCTATTTTACCCTGTCCACAAGCAGAAATGAGCTTTAACCTCTAATTTGCCTGCTGGGTCTGCTGTTTACTTAAAGAAGGGAGCGCTTACATTTGACAAATTGCATTTTTTATTCAGGTGTTTTGGAAATCCAACGCAGTATAAAGTAGTCTCTCATTAATTGCAGGTGTCTGTTGAGTGCCATAATCCTGTTCCTCCCTTCTTATCCTCTACAGTCATCACTCATATGCTCACACGGCAACAACTATAAGCATTAAACATCACTCTCCAACTGGTATCTCGTCAGACCCATATCTCCAGGTTCCAACTGCTGAGCATCCTTTTTCATTACCCTTACCTTAAATAACATTTTGTATTAGCTTAGCCTTTCAGAGCTCTTAGCAGTTCAAATGTTTGGGTTCTAAATTGTGTTTTTCTCTCTGGCGCTGTGTAATACTGGAGACTCCTGTGCAAGAAGAGTGCCCTCTGCAGTCATGTCTTAGGTCTTGTGCAGCTTTGGTCTTCAGTCATCCCAACCAGGACTAAGGGAGAAAATGTATGACTCCCTCTCTTGTTCTGTGCTATCGTACTAGCTGTCAGGGACCTGATGCTCAGAGGCTTTGGGTCCAGAGCTTCATTTAAGCTCAGGCCATTACCTTTGATCCTTGGCTGTGCTATGCTGTAGGTATGCCTCTGCCCAGCCATGTACCTTGCTGACCCTGATCCTGACCGAGTGCAAGTAAGATGAAGCCAGGCTCCAGACTCTTCAAAGTGCTTTCACAATTTAGACATAGCCAGAAGAAGATGAGCAAACCTGTTGCTAGTAGTTACTTGTGTCTGTGTGAGGCTCCTACGTCCCACTCCTAGGTCAGTAGGAGGCAGGAGTGTGGGGTAGCTGCCGCTCTCCAGAGATTGCAGGAGCTGCCCCTGGTCCTGCTGAGCTGGTCATGTCCCGTGCCTGATGTGTGCCCTGGGAGTCACTGACCTGCCTCAAGGATGCAAAAGCAAGCACACTGCACCCTCACAATCACCTTTGAGATGTGTGCCGTAGCAAAAAGTTAAATGTTTGTTGTCTAACAAGTATTAGCTCTATCTCAGTGCTTTTCAACCATAATTGTTCAGGGTTTCACAAGGTAGGGAAAAAATGGGATTACTGAGTGAAGCAAGTTGGGATGATCGAGAGGGGTCCTGCCATAACACCCGCTAGCTCCTTCAGTACTCTGGGATGAATCCCATCAGGCCCCATGGGCTTGTGAACATTCAGCTGACACAGCTCATCCCTTATAATTTCAGTGTCCACAAATGGAAAGTCACTGTTGCCACACTCGTGGTCCTCCAGCTCAGGCGACTGGGCAGCCCAAAGTCTATCATTAACGTTAAAGAATGCAGAAAAAAAAAAAAAAGCAAGCACTGAATGCCTCAGTCTTTTCTTCATCCCTATTAGTCAGATGACCATCTTCATCAAGTATTGGTCCAATATTTTCCTTAGACCTCCTCTTGCTATTAACATACGTAAAGGCTTTTGCCTTTTTTGTTGTCTCACCCAACACTGGCCTCTAGTTGAGCTTTGGCCTTTCATGTCTTCTCGCTGAATATACGAACCACAGTGCTGTAATCTTTCTGCAAAGCCTGATCTCACTTCCAGAGATCTTACAATTTATTTTACTGCCTGAGCTCCATGAGGAGTTCCCTGTTCAGCCAAGCTGGTCTTTTGTCCCACTTGCTTGACTTTTGACACAATGGGATTGCCTGCTCCTGTGCTTCTAAAAGGTGGTTCTTAAAAGCTGACCAGCTGTCATGGACCCCTAAGCCCTCAAAGGCAGATTCCCAGGGAACACTGCTAAGCAGCTCCCTGAGTAGTTTAAAGTTTGCTCTCTTGAAATCCAGGGTATCAACTCTGCTGATCTTTTTTCTCATTACACCAAAAAAATTAAACTGAATCATTTTGTGATCACTGTAGCCAAGACAGCCACCTACTATCACATCTTCTACAAGTCCTTCTCTATTCACAAACAAGTCTAGGAGGGCATCTTTCCTAGTTGGTTCACTGAGTACTTGTGACAAGAAATTATCTTCCACAAACTTCAGGAATTTCCCAGAATTCCTTGTCACAGCTGTATGGTATTCCCAGTTGAATACCTGGGAAGCTGACATCTCCTATACGGACGGGGGTTACCGATCCAGAGTTTTCTCCTAATTGCCTATAGAATAACTCATCAGTGCTATCATCCTGGCTGGGTGATTGTCGCGGATGGAGTAAGAGGGAGAGATGCACTTCACTCGTAAGAGAGAAGCAGCAATATGTTTATTGATGTAAGACAGCGATTTAACAAAGTTTGATAGTAAATGCAAGAGTGAGTTAACAAGATTCGATGGCAACGTACACTTGATTATTTACTGCATGGAGGACAGGGTCAGACAAAACTGTCAGGGAAACCCTCCCGTTGAGTCATGAGGTTCAGAAAGGACCCCCTTGCTTTCTAAACTCCTTCTCAGAGAGGAGTCTAGGTGCGGCTGGATCCAATCCTAGTCCCAGACCTGGTCAATGGTTTATGTCTAAAGGATTATATATGCACAATCAATCCTTTATATCACTTAGCTAAGATTTCCAAGTTTAGCATGCTATTAGTCACTTACTGAGGATCTGTTGCGGCAAGGAATCTCTTAACCTYGAGGAGTAACCCTGAGAGGCGTCCCTACTCAAGGGGAGATCCTGGTGTGCAGCCCACTGCCATGCAGGAGAGCTTAAAGGGCTCTTGGGCTGCCCACTATTTATGGGGGTAAGATGATTGACTTACAGTCATATTTACATACCAACTGTAGATATTAGTTTCTTCCAAATTTGGCTTGAGTTGGACATTGACCAGCACTGTGGTTAGGTGGACGCATTGCCTGTTGTGTTGTTTTCTGTCTCCCCCAAATCCACTTTGAGCTGGATGCATTCATCACAACCAGACACATCCATCATGGTTGCCACAGGTGGTTATCGCTTGAGCAGGGTTATGGGAAAAGGTCAGGTCAGGGGCAGGGGGAGCACACCATCTCAGTGATTGATAGTAGACACTCACAACGACATCTACTTTGTTTTCCATCCCCCTAATCCTCACCCAGAGGCTCTCAACCACATCATCCCTAACTGTAAAGGCTGTACGGTCAAACATCTCCCTTACATACAGTGTAGCTCCTCTACCTCACCTGCCCTACCTATCCCTCCTGAACAGCCTAGAGCCCTCCATCCCAGCACTCCAGCTATGGGACTCATTCCATCAAATCTCACTAATAACAATGATATCATACCTCTTGGAATGGATCAACACTTCCAGTTTGTCCTGTTTGTTTCTCATAGTGTGTGTGTTTGTTGATAGAGAGGGCTTACAATCTGACTGTAATTTGGAATATGCATTCTCCAAAAGCCCACAACACCTAAGAAAGCTTGTGTTTCCTTTTTGCTAGTTAGTGCAGACATGGCTCTTATTTTGTTGATCACATCCATTGGGATCTGACGACGTCCATCTTGCCATTTTATTCCTAAAAACTGGATCGCCTGTACAGGTCCCTTGACCTTACTTTGTTTTATGGCAAAACCGGCCTTCAGCAAAATTTGGATTATTCGCTCCCCTTTCTCGAAAACTTCCGCTGTGTTGCCCCATACGATGATGTCATCAATGTATTGCAGGTGTTCCGGAGCCTCACCCTGTTCCAGTGCGGTGTGGATCAGTCCATGGCAAATGGTGGGGCTGTGTTTCCACCCCTGGGGCAGTCGATTCCAGGTGTRCTGGACGCCCCTCCAAGTGAAAGCAAACTGTGGCCTGCACTCTGCYGCCAAAGGGATTGAGAAAAATGCATTAGCGATATCAGTTGTGGCGTACCACTTGGCTGCCTTTGACTCCAGTTCGTATTGAAGTTCTAGCACGTCCGGRACGGCAGCACTCAGCAGCGGCGTGACTTCATTCAGGCCGCGATAGTCCACTGTTATTCTCCACTCTCCATTAGACTTTTGCGCTGGCCATATGGGACTGTTAAAGGGTGAGCAAGTCTTGCTGATCACTCTTGGGCTCTCCAGCCAACAAATTACCTTATGGATGGGAAGCAGGGAGTCTCGGTTGGTGCGATATTGCCGCCGGTGCACTGTTGTGGTAGTGRTTGGCACCCATTGTTCTTTGACCCTCAGCAACCCCACAACAGAAGGGTCCTTTGAGAGACCAGGCAAGGTGGACAGCTGTTCAATTTCCTCTGTCTCCAAGGCAGCTATACCAAAAGCCCACCGATACCCTTTTGGGTCCTTGAAATACCCTCTCCTGAGGTAGTCTATGCCAAGGATGCGCGGAGCCTCTGGGCCAGTCACAATGGGGTGCTTTTGCCACTCATTCCCGCTTGGGCTCACTTCAACCTCCAATACAGTCAGCTCTTGGGATCCCCCTGTCACTCCAGAAATACAAATGGGTTCTGCCCCTTAATGGCATTAGGGTACACTGTGCACTGATGTCTATGAGAGCCTTATACTCCTTTGGGTCTGATGTGCCAGGCCATCGAATCCACACAGTCCAGTAAACCCAGTTGTCCCTTTTCTCCACCTGGCTGGAGGCAGGGCCCCTCTAGTCCTGGTCATCGTATTCGCTACCCACTTCTTGTAAATGCAAATCAAAAGTCCCTTTATTAAGATTGGAAGTAAAATCAGCCCTTCTACTCTGTCTGGGGAACTGCCCACTTTGTCCACCATTAGTTCCTCTCCATCTTTCCAGGTCATTATTGCCAATGAGTTTGCATGTGACGATGGTGAGCTCCATACAAACTTCCGCCACGTGAGTCATGTGCTTTTGATTTCATCTGGATCTTTGGGTAACTGCTTGTTGTTCAGGTCATCATAAATCACTTCCAGCATGGCTAATTCCCTCAGGTACTGGATACCGCTCTCCATGGTGGTCCACTTGCCTGGTTGACATATAACATCTTCCTTGAAGGGATACCTTTCCTTCACGCCTGACAGGAGTCACCTTCAGAGGCTGAGGGCTCATGCCCCTTGCCCAATCGCTTTGTCAATGCCCCCTTTCCTAGAAAGGGATCCCAGCTGCTCGGCTTCCCTACCCTCTAATTCCAGGCTACTGGCCCTGTTATCCCAGCATCAGAGCAGCCAGGTGACAATGTGCTCGCCTGGACGACGACTGAAATGTTTTCGCATATCTCGCAGCTCACTCAGRGGTAGGAATCAGGTGGTTACCACCTCATTTAGGGGTTTTGCCTCTTCCTTCTCCTGTTCTTGTGATGGCCCTGGTTCATCTTCATCCCCTACTAAACGAGTTGATTTTCTTGTGTATTTCTTCTTGTGTATAGGGGCAACTGATACCGGCACAGGTTGGTTCTCTGTTGTGGGGGTTGGAGTAGCCACAGTGCCTGTCGCCAGGGTTGCAGTAGCTGCAGTGCCTGTCATTTTGTCATCAGATCCAGCGACCTTCTCTTCCCCTTGAGGGGTCTGAATAGCGTCGAACAGGGCTTGGTAGGCATGGGCCAGGTCCCTGCACACTGCAGTCATCTGTGTCTCTCTGGAGTTGCCAGGGTGACAACATACATTTTCCAAACATTTTACTAATTTTTCAAGATTCTGCACTTGTTCAGGGGTGAAATTCCAAAACATTGGAGGTGCCCACTGTCCTAGGCACTTGCCCRTACTGTCCCACCCTGCCACTCATAACTATCCAGCCTCAGGGCAGATCTCTGGATCATATTCTTAAATTGCTTATTAACCTTAGAAGAAAACGAAACAATATTCCCAAGAAATACCGATAGAAGCATCTTAACTACCCAGGATGTTCAAGATATTGAAAAGTTATTGTAATGAAGGAGGAAACATCAYAGAAGAAGGTAGCAAAGGTGCCATTCTGTATTTCCTCCATAAAAAACGTCTCAGAGGAACAGGTATAATTGCTAATTGTCTCCATGAGGTGGTACCCAAAGTGCAGTAATGGTTTCAGTACAAAACTTAAATGTCAGATAACGCTCAAGGCCAGTGTTTTAACAACAAATCTCCCAGGCAAAACATCACTAATCACTGCAGAGCACAGCAAACTGCAAAAACCAACACCAAACTTTAACATGTACAGCAAAAACAAGAGCATGATGCAGATCAGATATAAACTAATATTGAAAACAACTAAAACATCAGTGTGTTATTAACATTATTCTCACACTAAATCCAAAACACAGCGCTATACCACCTACTAGGAAGAAAATTAATTCTATCCCAGCCAAAACCAGGACACAAGCATTTCAGATGTGCTTATAAAAACTCAGTGCTCCCAGGAGCAGCATAAATGCTCCTATTGGCATTGCCACCCTCAGGTTATGCCATGCCAACCCTTGGCTTATCTTCAGCTCTCCTGTTGGTATCCCTCTCCCCATCATTCCTAGTTTAAAGCCCTTTCAATCCATCCTGCCTGCTTATGAGCAAAGAAGCTTTTCCCCTGTCAGGACAGGTGGATCCTGTCAGGCCCCAGCATATTTTGTGTCTCAAAGACTCTTCTGAGACAAGGGGTTAAGGGAATACCAGTAGTTTAACGCTTAATAGTAGCCAAAGGATTAAATCAATAGATGTTGTCTAATGCTTTATTACCTACTGAGGATAGCTTTGTCAGCTATGTACAAGGCCAGCCCTAGCTATTGTGTGAGTCCGGTGCTTCTCAGCTATCTACAAGRCCAGCTCCTGATAAGAACTAGRCACTTGCCTTAAGAAACCAGCTAAAAYCGACCCTGCAGTTTGGGTAAGAGTCAAGRAGCAACTGAGTCTGCGCAAGAACAAAAGGTTACTAGCGGTGACGAAGAGGAACCACTAGCCTTCATCCCCACGACCCCCGACGACCACCACTAGGCGGYAATGCGCAAGCGCAGATGAGAGGGGATCATGGAAATAACTTCTTGGAACTCATTTTAATACAAAGCGGGGACAGGTCATGCATATGTATAGGCGTATTGTGCAACCTAATSTATATGCAATACTTTGCTRTATATATTTAGAGCRAGTGCCGCACTGGGGTGCACACGGCTTTGGTGGGACTACCCCCCCGTGCTGCCCAGCGCTGAATAAACATACCTACTTTACAATCTTACAGATTGTGGAGTCCGTTTTCCGCGCGTCACTTCCATGATTACAAAAAAGTTCTGGTGGAAGCATTAGTCTTGGAGCCAGGTGTTGATGTCCGGGGCTCGCCTGTTTCATCCAGTGTCTCTCCCCATTACTGGGAGGACTGAGGAAAACACTGCCTACCTGTGCTCCTGAATCTTTTAACATTCTTCCTAGAGCTCTGAAATCTCTTTTGATTGACCTTGGGCTTCTTGATGCAACATCTTTGGTACCCACGTGAAAGAGCAGGAATGGGTAATAATCCAAAGGCTCTACTCATCTCATCAGTCTTCTGGTGACATTGTTATTCAGTTATGTTTTGTAACAAGTTTATTGTGTATTGGCATCCAAAATTATTTTCCTTCGGATACATAGACTAAATTCAGCATAAGCTTCAGCAGGTAAATAATGATCCAGCTTCAATGATTTCAAAAAGCAGTTATAATTGATAACCAAATGATTGATTTTTTTAAAGCAAATTGTCAGGACCATATATCTATGTTTTTTCACTTACAGTCCCATTATAGTGTGTGTGTGCATGCACGCACACACATTTGTGTGTGAGACAAGGTGAGGCGTTAACCTTGAACAATAAGGAATTTTCACTGCTTATGTTTATGTGAGTATCATTTATTTAAGGACCAGAACAGTTTGTTTATATAAAGCCAAAGGAAGTAGCAAGTTAATTTCCAGATACAGGTCAGAACAAAGATGGTGCAGAGCTGTGAACAGTTGTTCCTATGTGCCTGCCTCACCTCCGGATAAAATTTTCTGTTACTATCTTTTAAAATTGTTCAGGGAATCAGTAATAGCCATTATCTATTATTAAAATAACATTCACCAAGCCATAACCAGAGGCATAATCTACATTATTTTTTGAGGAACAGGTTGAAAATATATGTCCAATTGGTGACAGAAGTCCCAGCAGCAATTTCTTCTCATGATATTTCAATACAGTAATCTGGGATGATGGAGAGTTTTATAATTAATGGCAGTTATGCTGGACATACTCTGATATGAAATGATGGGCTTRCCATTTACAAACATCAAATTTTACGAGCTGGAAATGAAATGCAGTCATAACAGGCCAACAGACCAAGAAGTGGTATAAGCTGTAATTTCATGATAGCGTATCTTCTGCTGGCAAAGCAAAAATAGTTCCCAGAGGAGCTGAATAATGCCGTAGGGTTGGCTAGGAAATGGCAAAAACATTGCAGCAATTGTCAGTGGTTTTAGGGTTATGCATTCCTTATCTGGAATAAAMAAATAAAGTTTTGGCTTTCATCTTTCTGTTGTAACTGGAGGATATATTCACCAAATTTCCCCAACAGAAAGTTTCACAGAATTTCTGCAGAAAAATGCTGTAAAGGAATCAGCAGAGGCTGCTGTAGCAACCTCTTGACAGTGAACAGAAGAAAAGTAATGACAAAGGCATTTAGAGATTTTCAGCATTAAGTTTTCAGATTTTATTGTATTTACTATAACTTGTTTTCTGTTTCCACATTTTCCACTTTAACTGATGAAAAAATAGTTTCTTCTACCCAGAAGGAAAAAAGCTAATGCAATATGATATCCCACATCCARTGTGTTTCATGAGAATAAAACATAAAAGAAAAATTCAGGAATATTATTTAGCATCATGACACGTTATAAGGAAGAATGGGGGTGATGCATACAAGTGAAATTTGTTCCTTGGCGTTTGCAACCTAAATGTTATGAAATGCAGTATTTTCGTTTCAACTGGAGTGCAACATTAAAAATGTCTTTCACCAAGGTCAATACATTTTGAATCTGTCATCAGAGTTGTTATGAAGATGAATGTTTTCATCTTACAAAAAAAATCACAAAGATAGAAATAACACTGCAAAAAGGTGAGCTCAAAAAGGGCCAGATCTTCTCACTAAGTGCTCTTTTCAGCACTTTTGCTCTGATGTCTTTTGAGAGCTGTTTGTAGTTTGAAATTCAGAGGCTTCTAGAAAGGTCTTAAAGCCATCCTGGTTGCTTTAAAATCAGTTATTTATTCCCAGCTCCCTCAGAAAAGTAGTATGATTTCTGAACACACAGGTTTTGCCATACTCCTTCATTTTTCCTCCTCTTTTCAACAAATTCAGTGCTGATGAAAATACTAGAGAATTGAAAAGTTAAAGTTGGCATGCCTAAAGTGGGTTTAAAAGTAGGTTTTCTAAATGTACTTACATTTTCAAGTTGGGAATCCTTTCCGTACTCCTAACAACCTTTTATAATGAATTTCTTCACATCTGTATTTTGAAATCAAAACATCACACGTCTTAAATTCTCTCACTTAAACAGAGCATGTGTTTTAGACACAGTGCATATTTTGGGCAAATGACCTACCTTTCTACTTTGTAAAGCATAGTACTGCAAAATCAAATCTTCAAAGGAAATTATCAGTAATGAAAATAAATAAATAAAACCAAATAAAATAAATTCTGCCACTTAAAAAGAGCTATTTTCCTACAAGCATRAGATCATTTAGATATTCTGCAGGCAACAGAGTAGGAGCTGGGAATTCTCAAGTCTTTTCATGATCACTGAAAGACTTGGCACTGAAAGAGAGGTTATCAGGACATACCAGGAAAATTATGTGTCATGTTCTGATAATCTACTGAGTCACATCGTAGCATAACAATGAAGAATGGGAAAATCATATCCTGTAAACAATTTGTATGATAAATATGGATTTCCATTCTGTTCATGAAACATGTGGACAGAAGCTAAATACTGTAATTTTTGTATTGTTCAAAATTGTTTCAGCAATAGAAGCAAATAGAGTTTACTGAGTATGTACTAAACTTCTGGAACTTGTTGCCACCGGCAGCTGTGGAGGCAGGCAATTCAGCATGTACAAAAAAGGTTTAGGCAATTCACGGGCAACAGGTCCTTAAATGCACAGCAAAAGTCTACAGGAGTAAATAACCTCTGATATCGTTAACACAACAGGTTTGGAAAGTACAAAGAGAATAAAGCAACTCTCTTTAAGTCTTGTAGAGCCATTACCAGAAACAAAATTAATCTAACCCAGTAGAGTATTTCTAACGTTTTTAACGTCACCAAGCTGTGTACACACTGCTTGCAAATTTTTTTTGTACAGTAGATCAGTTTAGGCAAGTAATGGTTCTGAATTAATACGCCTTCTAAAAGCACAACTAGCTTTTAAGATAGTGAAATAACAATTATGTCAAATATAATTCTGTTGTACTCATGACACAAAATAAATGTAGTCAAATGTGCCTGTTTGTAGAAAGCTAAAATATTACAAAAAGTTAAAAAAATTACAATTTAAAAAAATTATAATATTCACTTATGTGAACATTTGCTAGTACTTTTTGTTGCATTCAGCCACTTCTAGTGCAGACATGTAAATTCAGTTGAATCACTCTCACACAAAAAAGCTGCATAATATTATCTTGCCAAATGTGCTTAGTGCTTAACATACCACCACTATATCCAATACTGTTCCAAAATTTAAGCCTGGTCTTAGGACAGCAGTACTGGAAAAAAAACAGTTATCATCTGAGGCATGAATTGATATGTCCATTTTATTAGGCAGTACTTTAATGCAACAGAGAGCTCAAATGCTTCCCTTYACTCCCTTAGTACTGGCAGGTGCACAGTATACCACTGCAGACCATATCACAGGCTGTAATCATGTGGTGATTCAGCCTCCATCTAAATAGCATGAACAGGCAGTGTAAATAAGCTATGGAAATACTCTGATTATATTATTTTTGTTTTATTTTCTTTTTTTTTAATATCAAATGAAAAGTTTTTTGAGAAAAAATATAGAAAGCAAAAGAAATGAGAATCGCAGTTCATTCTCTTCCCTCAAACATAGGGTTAGCTGTACTACCTATACTCTCCACAACGATTTGTCCTGTCTTGTGACATTTGGATTGCCTGCCTGCCTGCCTTAACAGCCTAAACTGCAGTGTCACCTTCTATGAAGTATAATTTTACTTTGATAAGACAAGTATATTTCTACTTTACTGCAAATAAACACAACTTCTATCTCTAAAAATCTTATTTGCCTACTTTATTTCCTGAACTTGTTTCATCATGGTGAGATTTTCTTTATTTCAGTCAAACGTTTTTGATCATTACTGGCCTTTCAAAGTTAGACTTCAATTTGTTTCATTTTCCTCATGATCACGCATCCCTTTGCAAATATCTGCAGCACAACTGGATTACACAAGGAGACTCATGACAAAATATGGAATTAAGACGTGATAGGATTTATGGACATAGAAGTGCTCAGTACAGAAGAGTTAAACACAGAAAGTTCTCTTCAGAGTGCAGGTGACAACCACCACATCTAGGTTATTCTTTATTAGTGACATATATCCTTTCCCTGCCTTCCTGGGTGGAAAAAATGTGACTTGTCTACATAAATATATTCTGAGTCGAAGTCTCATGCTAAATCAGTCCATTTAGATTTGTTTCAGTACTCTATGTGGTTATTCCTAGGCTGTAGCATCCACCTCATCTAGCTTTTCTTAGACTTAGATGTTTAAGTTATTGATATTTCATCACCTAAACCTTCCTTTGCAGCTGGATTTATTAGACTAGATATGGCTGTATACATCAAGGAAATTATTTAGCCCCCTTCCACAGTCAGAGGAGACAAACAGATACTTCAGAGATTTGTTCATTCCATTATTATTTCCTAGGGAAAGCAGGTGAGATGAATCCCATCCTTAATTTTAGACCTTCACATCTGAATTAATTACGTTAAATTCCCTAGCCTGGATGTAACATCTAAGTCAAGGCAGTTGAGTCTTGACCTTAGTTTATATCCAGGCAGGGAATTTGTTGTTTGTTTGAATTTTAATTGAATCATAAAAACAGGTCCAGAGAGGGTGATCTACAGCCTCTTACAACTAGCCCTACAACTAACATTTCATCCTATATATATCAACATAGAGAAAATTTGCTTTCAACCACTGCAAGAAACTTTGAAACAGAGGATGGAATTCCCTTGCAGCAGTTTTTTACACAAAAGTGGAACACAGCTGAGTAGCTGATATTTTTGCACTTTCATAACTACTGCTGCAACATATTTCTTTTCTATTATATATTCTGAAATGCTGCCTCAGTGGAAAAATGGATAATTCAGAAGCATGCTGAAGGTATTCTTCTGAGCATACTAGTGTGCTTAAAAATTGACATGGGTATAGAATATGAAAAACACAAATCCAGGAAAGAAAGGCCTTGATTTTCCTGGGACTTGTTTCCCCATGAAGTATGCAAGAAAGGTACATGCAAACCCTGCACCGGTGCTAAGATCCTGAGCGTTTGATTTGATATCATTACTATGAATTGAGAAAGACTAAACCAGAAAAGAGTAGCTTCGTATAGCCCAGTMAATATGGCATTGCTTTTGTTAATAAAAGGCTAAAGGCATTCTACTGGCCCTGTGAGGCCTCAGGACTGGGTCTTGTCAGGCTTGCTTAGCCTGGACTTATCTTAGGCTTGCCCGGAGCTTGCTCGTTTTATCTGTTACATCAGTTGTCTAATGACAAGGTGGCTGTCACCCAATTATTTTTAGTCTTGCTTAGCTTTGTGCAATTGCAATATGCATGCCTATTGTTACAATATTTTTTATATACATCTGAAAGTAATAGATGGTGATAACATGTAGTTACTCTATATAGAATGAACTGCTGATGATCTTGGAATAAGGATGTGACATAGAGGAGTACAAGCATGCAAAGCTAGCAAAGGCCTTGAAAGTGTGAACACAGGCACAAGGGCTATAACCCAATCACCAGTGGTCAATTACTGATCATTAAACTAATGCACCCTTGGGAGCTAGTAAAACCAGTTTTAGGGGTGACAGAAAACAAGGAACAAGTACACTACACTATATATAATGGACACTATACACAGTAAATTTGGACATAACATGGAATTGGAGACCAATAAAGAAAAAAGCAAGGTATAAACTGTGCTAGAGCATGTATTAAAAATAGCCATGAGTGGATGCCAGTGTGAAGAGGAAATTACTGTCAACATCATACTCCTCTCAGCAAAGAGGAGGAAGAAGTCCCTCACTTCTAAAATCATACTTCTCCAGCTGAGGGACTTGGGACGCTGATGGCTTTCTGTAACCCCCTCATCCAGACCAAAGCCATCAACCTTAAGACTCAGAGAAAGGGTGAGAATATCATGAAAAGGTTGACAGATATTGTATTGTGTTATTAGACTTTTCTGTATTCAATAGATAATTTAGACTATGATTTTTTGTGTCATTGTCACTGAACTAATAATAACTGTTTGTTGTACATTTATTATATTCTAAAATATTTCAATTAGACTAATATTGAATTCTCTGATTCACATATAAATTGTGTTTCTTTAGTCCAGATAAGCTGCACAAGATGTCGTTGCAGCACCATCACATTATTCCTTTCAAAACTGGTGGCAGACGGTGGGGCTTTGCTCTGGGTGAATCTTCCTGTTGAAATTTAAATGGGTTCATAGAGTCAGTACTTTATAGGGCAATCTACGGTGTTAAACTGTGCACTGGATAGACAAGCTTTACATGATCAAAACAGCAGAACCATACTTGGGCAATTCAGTTTCCTGACACCTGAGATCAACATCATTTTGTCTCACTCTGCTGCTGACCTGTAGTCATACTCTGGCTTTTACCAGGGTCTCCTGGGTGAAGCCTAGTCAGGACTGGATCACTGTGACCGAGATGAATGATCTCTTAATATTTATTTCCTTAACTAGGATTTTTCACCACCAATTGATTTCATGAGGAAGGTATTTTGGACTTTAGAGAAGACATAAGGCCTTAGTAAATAGCCACTTTAACATATTTTTCCAATGCTTCTTGGCACTTAAAATAATGAATAATTATATGTATAAGCAGGGAATTAAATAATAATAAAGATGTGGCATTTTCACAGTAGGCTGCATCACCATTGTCATTACTAGACTACAATGTCCTACTCTGGAGTAATATTTTAGTTGCAAGTAATTTGTTAGCCATTATTTTGAATGATAATCGGTCTTTTGGTCTGTCTGGTAAATTATTTCCATATGACATATTTATCCGTGCTTATTTCATTTTTGCAAGTTACTTTCTACTAAGTTAGTTGTTATGCTGTTCTTTCTTTCTGCATGTATTTAATGATAAGTGTTTTGTAATAATCTAATTTAGTGGTAAATATTTGGCTTGGAAACAATGTAATTGCTCTCTAGCTTTGGATAACTAGAGAACATTTTGGGGAAAAGGTTATGCATTACCGCTTCAATGTAAGGAAGTAGAAGAATTATTTGCAGTGGATAATGACTGAGAAAGGAAAATTATACAAAAATAGGCTTCAAACTTTCCTGTGAAATTGAACTGAAGCATTTAAAAAGAGCTATGCCTGAAGAATATGGTATGTTATGAGAGGCATTATCAAAGAAAATAAAGGTGTTAAAAGTGCCTTTCTTTTTTTCTTTTTTTTTTCTTTTCTTTTTTTTAAGAACAAAAATTAACAACACTGAAGCACTGGGCCTGCCATGGTGTTTGGCCACAGAAGGTGCTGCTTGAAATTACATTTTGGAGTGACACCCTGGAGCTCTGGAGAGCTGGAACTGGTGTTGATAGCAAAAATGTATCAATAAAGTTGTTATATGTAGTACATCCTAAAAGCTAAAGCCATAAGCTTCTGAATGAAAGGAATAACCTTTCCTCACCTTGAAAAGAAATACATTAGCATGATTAAAATTTTGTGAGGTTGAGTAATAAAGAGTCATTTCTTCTTCTTCCAGGGCAGCCTACCAATGAGACAAGTCTCCCTTCTACAGTGCCACAAGGACAGTTACCTTCATGTAGACAAGGAAGCTTTTGGAGGTTTAGAAGCCCACCAGGCAGACATAAACTGACAGCTAGGATAAAGTTATCTTTTTGCATGGATAGGAGTGCAGTAACTGTCGTCAGGACCAGGAAGCTCAAAATGCCACTTCAGAATCAGACTCTCACCCAAAGGATGAATCAGCTGGTAGAAACAATCTATTAAGTTCCTGCTTTCAGGCAAGACCTCACTAGAGACTAAAGGTCTGCTATTTTTGTTTAGTCCGACCTCAGTTGGTCTGTGATTTCCCATTATTACTCTTCCCTTAAAGTCTAACATGCTTCACAASTACATTTCATGGGCTGAGTGCATGGTAGCTCATTAACCCTGGATCAACCACTCTTCCCCATCCCATTTTTGCCTTTCCCAATCCCCATGATATCCACAGGCAAATATTTGGTGAATTTTTCCAGCATTACACTGTGCTTGAATAAAGTCTTTCAAAATATCAGCCTTTAGYTGGATTCAGCACAGGTGGTATTTARGGCACAATACATCTCCTTGAAAAATAATCAGTTACAGTTACCTTGTAGTCAATAAAAAGCAGTACTAAAAATTTCTGAAGTGCGATCTGTTATCCTAACACAGATATATATAGCAGATCAGATGAATCAAATTTCAGCAGCACTTGCAAAGGGTGCCTAGACTGGCTGCTCCAGATGTGAATACCCACCATCAGAGGAATGCCATATTTTTGTCTGCAAACACTTCTCTGCAAAGATTTCTCCTCATGACTGCAGAGGAAACCAAGGTGATCAATTCAGATTCGGTGTTTAAAATTTAGAAGTCTTGATTTAGGCAAATGAACCTCACTGAACTAGCTTTCAGAAGGTCATAGACTAAGCTTTGAGGCCAAATAATATGTCGTTCCTCCTTACTGACATGTAACATAATAATTCAAGGTGCAAAAGAGCTAAACTGGGTACTGACTGGAACACAGAATTTCACATAGGTAGCTCATATTGCAGAGGTACATGCATAACTGGAAGAGGTCTGGCTTCACTGTCTCAAATATCTCTTTTCTGGTGAATCACAAACAAAAGTTTGGGATCATGAGACTTACTGCCAAATCTTTTTCGAGATGTAGCATTAGTTCACATACTTGCAGCCACGCATGAGTAATAATATTATTGTAGATGTTTCCACCTGCTGCTCAGTGTGCCAGATTTCATCTGCTTCTATAAGTTCCAGTACTATATCCACATTTCTTTCTGTTCTTCTATTACTTTATTATGTGATACTGATTTCTACTATTTATTTCAAACAAATGGTAAATAACTACCATCTAAAATTCCATGGTAGTCAGCACCAAGAGTAATCAATACTTAACTGATTTTGATTATTGAGTAATACTGATTATATTATTGATTACAGTAGTAGTGACAGTGATTACTGGGTAAAAAATACTACAAATGTAGCCCTTAGAGTACTAGGGTAATTAGAATCATTAAGGTTGGAAAGGACCTCTAAGATCATCAAGTCAACCGTCAACCCAACACCACCATGCCCACTAAACCATGTCCCAAAGTGCCACATCTACACATTTTTTGAACACCTCCAGTGATGGTGACTCCACCACTTCCCTGGGCAGCCTGTTCCAATGCTTGACAACCCTATCAGTGAAAAAATTTTTCCTAATATCCAATCTAAACCTCCCCTGGCATAACTTGAGGCCATTTCCTCGTCTTATCACTTGTTACTCAGGAGAAGAGACCAACACCCACCTCGCTGCAGCCTCCTTACAGGTAGTTGTAGAGAGCGATAAGGTCTCCCCTCAGCCTCSTCTTCTCCAGGCTAAACAACCCCAACTCCCTCAGCCGCTCCTCATAAGACCTGTTCTCTAGACCCTTCACCAGCCTCGTTGCCCTTCTCTGGACACACTCCAGCACCTCAATGTCTTTCTTGTAGTGAGGGGCCCAAAACTGAACACAGTATTTGAGGTGCAGCCTCACCAGTGCTCGGGTACAGGAGCACGATCACCTCCCTACTCCTGCTGGCCACACTATTTCTGACACAGGCCAGGATGCTGTTGGCCTTCTTGGCCACCTGGGCACACTGCCGGCTCACGTTCTTACTGCCAGAAGTGTTTAAAATTACCATTTTTTCTCAGTGTTTCAAACACATTCTGACACAATTTTAATTCAAAAATTCCATCAGTCTGTCACATGATTTCACAATATTCTAGTATATTTAGGGTTTCATCCACTGAAGATCATGATCTTCCAGATCTACCTAGAGCAAATAAGTTATGAAGAGTCAAAAAGTCACAGTAATGAAAATAAAGATCAAAATTCTTCCAAATGAGAAACAGAGGACACCATCAAGGGAACAATATGTTGGCCATGCTCTCACATAAAACAAGTTGGCATGCAGAACACTAGGTACACCATCTTACTGCTAGGTAACTTCTATTTCAGTAAGAGCTTGAATACCTGGACAGGGTTATTCAGTGACAGCATAGTCCACAGAGCCGGTGTGTCACTGACTTCGGTACTCTTGGTATAGCGAATGTCTTGCCAGTAACATAGTTGGAGGTCTGCTGTCACCTCTTTCTTACTTTATGCTTTCAGCTGATGATCTTTCCCTGAAGAAAGGTTTGGGGTTTTTTTGTTTAAATATCTTAATTCACTTGATATACTCCTCATTGACCTTCATAGGAGCTTAACTCATTTCCCTCAGAGGGGTGACAGAAAGAACTGCATACGCTCTGAGTTCAGCATGCCCTCTTTACCTCATTGTGCAGGGCAGTTCAGGACCCACACAAATCCAAGAATGATTATCCTGACCTGGCTTTACATACATACTGGAGTCAAGTTTTCATCTTGACTCCAGTCAGGATGAAGCCTCATGTCATACCTACTCCTAACTGAGTTACACAAGGAAAACTTTTTCTGTAAGGGCTGCAGCTATGCTTCCTACCTTTTTCTTCCTACAGCCTCACATGTGGATCTCAAATGGACTCTCCAGTCCATAGAAGCAGTATGGAGAAGTCATGTAAAACAAGCTGTGATAAAAAAAGGAGAATATACAAGAGCAGGACTTACAAACAGGRGAGCTGAACAGATACATAATGGGGTAATATAGCATCATTTGAGAAAAATCAAGTAAAATTGCTTAAGAAAAGATGAGATAACCTATTTCAGGAAGGATGTTGGTATATCACTGTAGAAGAAGATCCCCTGTAGATAGAATAAAGAGGTCAAAGTAAGCTTTAGGCACTACCTACCTCTCCTTCTTCTGGAGAAAGAAAGGCAAGCCTCAGCAGCAAGGCAGACTGACAGTTTTGGGATTTAGAGATATCCATATTTCTGATCGCTATTTCATAATTGTTAGGTATTTCAGATGGTTTGTATTCCACAATATATATCTAATAACTCTAGTCCTCCTAAAGACAAAGTGAAGTTATCTCTGTCTGTCTAGTCAGAGTTATTTATAAAGCCCTGCAAATAGCATATCTTATCTGATTATACCTGTCCAACAAAATTCTCCTAAATGTATTTCAGCAACATGGTGATTATAAAATGACTCTGTTTGACCTGCACTTAGCCGTGTGTAATAAGTGGTCTTCTGTTAGGTAATAATAATTTGCATGTCCCAGACAGAACTGTCTAAAAGTGGCATGTCCACAACCCTGTAAGAAAAGTGGGACTAGATCAGTTGGAAAGGAAAGACTCTATGCACATCATGTCATCTTCATTCTTACATTTTGAAATTCAGCATCTTCAGAAACCTATTTCACTTAGTCTGCCTTCTTCATCTGTTAGAATGGTATGAAGGAAGACGAGAGGAAAATGTTGTTTCAGTCTCTCCAAACTGTTCTATTCCCAAACCAATTCACTCCATTCTTCCAAAGATACATCTAAAGCTCACACTTGGTTGCAAGGATTTTGTGCTTTGTCCATTATCAGGTCTCAGAAGGTAATCCAAAGGGGATAAAACAAAAAAGATCAAGGTAGGATTCCTACTTCAGAGAATTTCTGTTGACTGCAGCTCCAGACATTAGCACAATTTGTTTCCAGAAGTGCCTGAGCTCAGTGAGCTCAATTTCAGTGATCCTTTGCCTAGGGGTGAGGACAGAGCTGCTTCCCCAGACCACCATTAGTGAGGCTGATGGTTTTCCATTCTGTCTCCTGTATTCTAGTCTAATATTTCTGACAGAAGTGGCAGGGTAGGGCTAATTAAGTCAACAAGACTGCGTTAATCTCATGGTTCCTAATTGCCATTTGAACAATCCATGCCTGGCAATTGAGTCTCCACCCAAGGTGCAAGAAATAAAGGCAGTTAAATAAAAGACATTTCTTCCATGCACATAATGATATTCTCATGTGTGTCTCAGGCATTGTATTAAATATTAGAACACAAAGGTGGTAAGGAACAATAGAGGCCCTTACTTCAAAGTAACATGCAGAGATTCCAGTTCATTCTCAATATTTTAAAATCAAATTCCCCATAGGCTTAGGTATCTTACCAGAGGGTTCATCATTTGGATACAAACCCCCCCAGTATTTTAATGCTATTGAATACACAAAAATAAGCTTACCTGTCATTATAGTTTTGCATTATTCCATTTGTTTCCTGAGTTGTGGAAGAATTCAGATTCTGAAAGTGAATAGTATAGAATGCCATTATGTTTCAAGAAAGCTAGTATCCATAATACAAAGATCCAAGTTCTAATTAAATTTGACTATATTTAAATAMAACAAAATCTTAAATCCACTACATTTAACAGAAACTGTGATTCCAGCAAGGTACAAAATCACCAATAAATCAAATATTTCTGACAATGTCATATCTTTATCAGAGATACTGATATGGGCCACTCCTTTGAATACCAAAAAGGCATACTTAAATATTCTAGTTTTGAGATAACTTTTTATTTTGTTTGAATAAGTTTCTTTCTTCTATTCAGCAGTATGGTAAATGCAGCTACTGATACACTTTTACAGAGAGAATGTAAATTTCAGTAATCTGCATACCATATGCAGGAAGAGTAAAACTGTGAGAGAATTCAAAATAGAGGGATTTACAGATTGAGGGAGACTTTGTGTTCTTCCTCCAAATGGTTTTATTTTAGTGTTTTTTCTTCTGCTTTTATTTTCCTAACAAAAAATAAAAAAATCATTGAGACCAATCCTTATCTGAAATTCATTTTGAAAGCCTATATAGCAAAGAAACACACTCAGAATACACAGAATGGAATAGTTAGTCACTGTGATGTAAGGATGGAAACACTGTTCTCCATCTTATTTTCTGTCCTTAAAAGGTCTTTGTGTAGGCCTTCAAGCTGCAGTCCTGAGTGAACAGAATTTTCTGTGGTTCCTTATCTATTATTGTTTGTAAGAGTTCAACATATCTTGAAGTTTGTCAGGATTGTAATGCTAAGGAATCCAAATTCTATAGATTCTTCTGTGTCCTGGTTCTGGCTGGGACAGACTTAACTCCCTTCCCTGTAGCTGGARGGGGTGCTGTGTTTTGGGTTTGGCAATGAAAGGAATGTTGATGGCCCATTGATGCTTTTGTTATTGCTGGGTGGTGCTTGCACCGACAGCCTCCCCTGCCCTTCGAGGTGCAGGGGGACCT